>JAJPUD010020695.1:11789-24236 GCA_023553655.1 Myrmecobius fasciatus | reverse complement strand
TAAATAGATGCAGAAAAAGCCTTTAATAAAATCCAACATCCATTCCTATTAAAAACACTGGAGAGTACAGGAATAAATGGGCTTTTCCTTAAAATGTTTAGTAGTATCTACTTAAAATCTTCAGCAAGCATCATATGTAATGGAGTCAAACTAGAACCATTCCCAATAAGATCAGGAATGAAACAAGGCTGCCCATTGTCACCATTATTATTTAATATTGTCTTAGAAATGTTAGCTTTGGCAGTAAGAGAAGAAAAAGAGATTAAAGGAATTAGAGTAGGTAATGAGGAAACCAAATTATCACTCTTTGCAGATGATATGATGATATACATAGAGAACCCTAAAGACTCAACTAAAAAACTACTAGAAACAATTCACAACTTTATCAAAGTTGCAGAATACAAAATAAATCCACATAAACCATCAACATTTTTATATGTTACCAATAAAGTTCAGGAGCAAGAGATACAAAAAGAAATTCCATTCAAAATAACTGTTGATAGTATAAAATATTTGAGAATTTTTCTGCCAAGGAAAAGTCAGGAACTATATGAACTAAACTACAAAACACTCAAGATTAAGAGGGAAGCAATAAATTGGGAAATCATCTTTACATTTAAGGGTTCTGATAAAGGTCTCATCTCTAAAATATATAGAGAATTGTCTCATATTTATAAAAATTCAAGCCATTCTCCAATCGATAAATGGTCAAAGGATATGAACAGACAATTTTCAGAGGATGAAATTAAAACTATTTGTAGTCATATGAAAATGTGCTCAAAATCACTATTGATCAGAGAAATGCAAATCAAGACAACCCTGAGGTACCACTACACACCTGTCAGATTGGCTAAAATGACAAGAAAAGTTAATGATGATTGTTGGAGGGGATGTGGGAGGGCTGGGACACTGATGCATTGTTGGTGGAGCTGTGAACAGATACAGCCAATCTGGAGAGCAATTTGGAGCTATGCTCAAAAAGTTATCAAACTGTGCATACCCTTTGACCCAGCAGCATTTCTGTTGGTCTTGTATACCAAAGAGGTCATAAAGGAAGGAAAGGGCCCCACATGTGCAAGAATGTTTGTGGCACCCCTTTTTGTAGTGGGTAGAAACTGGAAACTGAATAGATGCCCTTCAAATGGAGAATGGCTGAATAAATTATGGTATATGAATGTTCTGGAGTATTATTGTTCAGTAAGAAACGACCAGTAGGACAATTTCAGAGAGGCCTGGAGAGACTTACATGAACTAATGCTGAGTGCAATGAGCTGAACCAGCAGATCATTATACATGGCAACAACAATACTCTATGACGATCAATTCTGATGGACATGGCTCCCTTCAACAATGAAATGTTTCAAACCACTGCCAATTGTTCACTGAAGAAAGCCATATACACCCAGAGAGAGGGATATGAAATGTGGACCACAACATAACATTCTCATACTCTTGACTGATGTTTACTTACATTGTATTTCCTTTATCTGATATGTCTTTTGTGTAGATAAGATTTTTCTTGCACAACAATGATAAGTTTGGAAATATGTATACATATATTCAATTTGTCAATTATTTTAACATAATTAACATGTAGTGGATATCCTGCCATCTAGGGGAGGGGTGGGGATTTGGGGGGGAAAATTTGTAACAGAAAGCTATGTAAGGGTTAACGTTGAGGAGTTACCCACACATATGTTATACAAATAAAATAAAATAAAATAAATAAATAAAAAATAAAATTCACTTATCCCATTGATTTACATAGAATGTGTCACAGATTTTTCCGCTGAGGATGATTTTTACTTGTTTTCGTTTGCTCTTGACCAGCATTGCCAGGTGGCAGGCATCACTGCAGATAATTTGACCCAAAAATTGCACCAAAAAATAGTTATTCATGTAATTTAAAACCAGCCCTCTAAATCATGGCAAATCAAAGGGATCAGTGTAAAACTGTTCATTTTAGCAAAGGACTATAAAAGCAGAGTTATATGCCTCATTTCTTTAGCCAGATCAATTGAACTACTCAAGAATGGTAACAATACTCCATCTATTTTCAACTAAAATGGTACATATTGTGCATGATGTTACTGTGATACTCATGGTAATTATAAATTTTCACCAGCTGGTATTTTATTTGGTCATTAAAACAGCTGAGGAAAAGCAGTATGATATATAAATATAGGTTAAAGCAATATAGTGTAAGAACTAGGTCGGAGAATGCAATAAAGTTACATTTATATTCATTTTTTCCTTGTGTAGTATCTTATACTTGGATTGACATTTCTCTAAAGTAAAATGAAATTAGTCTATTGAACATGCTTATTGGTAGCCAGAGAGGGACATATTATTCTGTCCAAGAATGTACTGAAGAATCAATCATGATAGGTTTTTTTTTTATTATTTTTTTGTTTTGTTTTTTGCAGTTACTATGAGAGATATATAATTCATTTAATTTTCTTAAAAATGAATTTAGTGAAGATCTTTCAATCCATATTGGCCAGAAATAAACCACTATTTTTAAAATGTTAATTTATTCTTTTTCACTAATTTAACTTACCTCAAACATTTTTGTGTTTTTGAAAACTGAAATTTCTCTGTCTATGGTATCCCTCACGTTTCTACATCATTTAGGAAAGAATCCTATTCATCAGACAGAAAAGCCATAGCATTATGGTTTAATAAATTATGCTCTCAAGGCAGGTAGGTGGTGCAGTGGATAGAGTACCAGTCCTGAAGTCAGGAGGACCTGTGTTCAAATCTGTTCTCAGACAGTTAACACTGCTTAGGAGTGTGATCCTGGACAAGTCACCTAATCCCACTTGCCTCAGGGAAAAAAATATGCTCTCATAGTGGAGATTTAGCACAGAGACCAAGTTGAAGAGGAAATTTTCATGGATGTTATGGTCTTTCAGGTACTCCTGTTTATAGATAACATCAGGTCAATTGCTCTGACTTTTAAAATATTGCAAATATCTCTAAAACTTGCTTATTTTCTCCCATGAATACTTATTTTTATAAAGTAAATTGTATAAGTAGGTATATAAGTGAATTGAGTGTTGTATAGTTTTATATCCAAAGAAAATAGAAAAACTTGAATCCATTAGAGCAATTAATCAGTCAACAAGTATTTAATGAGTATTTGCAAATATTGTTTAGGTTCAGAAGATACAGAGGCAAAAATAAAACTGTACCTGTCTTTAAAGAACTTATATTCTACTGTAAGAAAGTCACATCTATATCAATATAAATATCTAGTAAATATATAATTATTTAAGAGATGGAGTGAGAGGCTCTACCAATTGGGAGGACCAATGCAGTTCTTTTGTAAGCACCAATACCAGGAACAGGTGAAAACCTGTGTGCCAAAAGTCTAGAGAAAGAGCTAGAATATGTGAGGAAAGTGGGTTGATTTGGGTAGTCTGAGGTGTGCATGAAGATTGGTGATATATAACAGGACTAGAATGGAAAGATGAGGGTAGATTGTGAAGGACATTAAAGCCAAAAGATGGGTTTATAGCCTAGAGAAAATAGGGAGCCACTATAATTTATTGAGCAGGACAAAGCTTGGTATGATTTGTGTCTGAGTAGTATTGCTTTGGCAGCTATGTAGGGGATGGATTAGAATGGGGAGAAAATGGAGAAAGGAACATTGATTAAGAAACTACTATAATAATCTAGACAAGAAGTGATTAGGGCCTAAAGTAGGGAAGTAACTATATGAATGAAGAAAAGGGGGTGGATTCCAGAGATGCAGAAAATGTAGATCAATTTCCTATACCTATCTTTAAATGTTTAAAGTTTGACCTCTATATGGTCCCTTTCAGCTGTCAATCCTAGGATCCTATGATATCTATTATCATTCCAAAGCATTTGATTTCAGTATCCATTAAAGGAGAAAAAAAATACAACCCCAATTTTACAATTTTTCATTATTTTTATAGTTTTCTAGCTGTTAAATTATTTGCAACAGAACAACACACAAGATTGTCTTCTAAGGCAAGAAGGGCTAACAATCACAATTAAATCACAAATTTCTTAAATTACTAAACTGAACAGCTCACAAAAGTGTGGATTATTATGGAATATGGGGAAAAATAAATTAGAGTTTTTTGCATTATAATTAAAGCTACAAAATGTGCTTCTCTTCCTTTACATTTTATTTTTGAGAAGCAGTTATAATACTAAGAAGGAACTACTATGAAGTCCATTTTTTCTACTTAGTACAAATTAAATTTGAAATTAAAAAGGTAAAGCTCAACTCCAAGTAGGGACCCAAAAGGCATAAGAATAAAATTATATGGCTGTTTTACTGCCTCAAATCTCTATTCTTTAATTACAGCAAAGTAGTTTATAATCATTTCACAAATGGGGTTAGATTAATGTATTCCAAAACAAAGTTTTCAAAATGAATATTTATTGTTTATGTTTAGATTATTAATTCAAGATCTTTAAGAGTGAAGAAATGTCAATAAAAGAAGAAAGAATGATGAATACAACCTGAAGGACAGCTGAGGAGTATTTTGTCAAGACTTGGGACTTTCATTTAACCATATGGTGTATATGCCAGCCTAAGTAGTTAATGAAGCAAACTGATTACTGCTGATCCAATTTACAGAACAACAATCAGCCATGATTACATCACAGTGTCCCAGATGATGATTACAGATTAACAAGACTTAGTACTCAGGTGCAGGCTGGACATTCTGGCTCTAATTTTCATTGTAGATTTTTCCCAATGTCTTATACCTGAACTAAAATTTGACACAACTGTCCATTAAAGTTGTTTTCCTAAGTTCTTATCTTTTTTGCCTCAAAAATGAATGTCATGATTCCCCCAGTCTTAGAGGTACTGTGAAACTAAAATGCATTTTTGCAAATAGATTCATTGTTTGCATATGCAATAATTTTTGTTTAAAGCAAATATTTAAGGCAGTATAGATTGAAACCTTGCTTTGAAGTCACAAAGAACTGGATTTAATTCTTGCCTCTCATACTTACTAGCTGTGTGTTACTAGCTCTCAGTAATGTAGTCTCTAAAACTTTTGAGTTTCAAAGTAAATGTTGATCTGATTTGAAGGAAGTGTTTCCTATGAGAAAACACTTTTTTTTTCCTCTCTGGATTGTCTCCCTGCACTGATGAAATCACAAGTATAGAGAAACTAAAATAAATCCAGAAAAGTCAAATGCATCCCAGGTCAAACTTGATTTCCTTGATAAAATATATATTTCCAAATTCAAAATACACTACTCTCTTAATGAGCATCAACTCTCTTTGTAAACCTGGCCTAAACAGCCATTGAACATTAAGTACCACTAAGTTATTAATATTTACCTAAAGGGAAAAATATATAAGCAAGATTGAACATTATAGAAGGCAGTGAGATGATATGAAACTTTAAGAATGTTATTGGACAACTTAACTGAATTTTTCTGCCAAGTGATAACAATGACACTATCCAGCATTGATATGCATTGATCTATTAAACTTTCCAGGAGGAAAAAAAAAACTTTAAAGATGATGAATATTAGAGATTATCATCAAAGTACATTGGTGTTAAAGTAAAATTCTTTTTATATATCCTGAGAACTATGTAATTTTTTTTTACCATTTTAAATGGCTTTCATCAGTTCTTCTTGGGTCTGATTAGAAGGGGCCTTCAGTTAGAATTCAGAAAGAGTAGGAGTTGGGGAAGCAGAGAGAAGGGATACTTGCATTATCTTTCCCATTCCAAGCTGTCACAGCTGTGAAATTGTTTAATGCAACTCCCCAGGGAGTGCTCTCTTGCTATGCAAATGAATTCCGAATGTGACATTTGCAGGCATAGAAAGGTGGTGCTTGTGAAAGCTGAGTGACTGCCATCAGTCTGTCTGATGGATTGACTCACATCACTGCTGAGCCAGAAGCCATTGATTTCTCTTCTTCTTTCTCATCACCATGACCTTCTCTTTTGAGCAGGGTGGGGGAATGGTAGAAAGAAGCATTTGGGTTCTTTCTTTTCAGCTCAGCCTTCATGTCATTCTATCACTCTTAATCTCTCTCCTCAGATTCTATAGTAAGAATCTATCTTTCAACTTGATAGCATGTTTTCACTTCTAAAGTCCTTTTGTTTATTTCTTTATTTAGTTGGCTTAATTGATATTTCTGTCAGCTTTCTGAAATCTCTGCTAATTACAGATTGAAGATAAAGGAGTGAGTTGATGGTCAAGACAAAATAACAAAGTGTACAATAACAAGTTTTTAAAAAATGAAAAAAAAATTGTCCTAGAGAAGGCATTTCTTTTGTCATGGGAGCAGCCTTGCTGACAATGAAAGACTGTTCCTCAAGAAAAATTTTGTTTTTAGTTAAATTCATTCATTCATTCATATCCTTCCTTTGTTCATTTGCTCATTCCTTCCTTGTTTTTTTAGGGTTTAGGGTTGTGTTTGATAATGCCATTTATTAGGGACTAAGAAAAGTTTCTTGAGTTTGGCAAATATTACAATTTTCTAAACTTTCAAACATTAGAGGTATTAAATGTTGGCTTTAATAAATACTAGACTGTAGGTATTCCATGTGCTCTAGGCTCCCATCAGGCTTCCTCCCTACAGGTGATATTTCAACTCTCTTATCTGAACCTTTCAAATGGCTCTGCCCATTTCTGGAATGTATTCCCTCATTACCTCTACCTATTTTCCTTCAAAATTCAGTTCAATTGCCATTTGTTATAGTGAGCTTTGCCCAATCATCTCAGCTTGTAATAATACTTCCCTACCCCTCATACCACCAAAGTATGAAGGATATACAAAAGTAACTGTTAAAATATTTTATAAGAATTTATGATCTCTCTCCCACTGCCACACCACAAATGAACAATTCAAAAATAGAAAAATCTCCAACGCAAATACACATAATCCAGCAAAATGAAATCTTATACTAGCATGTATGGAAATGCATATTTCATTCTAGATTTTTTTTTCCAAAGAAGACTATTTGTTCCTTATTTTCATGTAAACTTCTTGTGGGCAGAAATATCACACCATTCTCGCATACACTAAGTATGTGAAAATGCTCGTTAATTTCTTTTTTTATTTTTGTCGTGTTGTCATACTTGGTCAGTACTGGCCTGATCTTTGGATAGAACTGGGCAGTGGGAAGTATTACATTGTTTGTTAGTTGACTGTAGACCCATTACACACACACACATACACACACACATACCCTTACTTTTTTATATTTAATATTAATTCCTTTAATAAAGGAAATATAAATTTATAGACTTACAGACATTGAGTTTGACCATTCTGATCCACAGGATCAAAATTCTCTGGCATTCAAAACCCTTCATAACCTACCTCATCTCTACCACTCTAATTTTGCAATATCTTACACTCTATACCATATATTCTGTGACCAGTTACTTTTTTCTCCTTGCAGAGGATAATCTATCTCCTGATATTTAATTTGAATATCTCCCATGCCTGGAAATATCTTCTTCTTCATGTCTTTCTTCTGTCTTCATTCATATCCAAGCTAACATTCTGCCTTCTACAGGACGTATTCCCTAACCCTTCTTCATAGATGTGCTTTCCCTCTTTTAATTGTTTTGTATTCTACATATAGGTTGTTTTATTTATATTTATTTGCATATTGTCCCCCTGACAGAGGAGAATTTTTTTTGCCTCCTTACCCCCTTTTTCCTCCCCCCCTGCACTTAGCACAATGCCTGGCACAAAGTAGATCCTTAATAAATGTTTATTGAATTGAATTGAAGTGTTTGCTAAATAAAGTGATTTATTGTCTATATTCCCCTTGTTATGGGCATTGATTTACATTCATTGAATTTCCGTATGAAATTGTTATATTGGATATTAATTTTTCTCTATTATCCATTTTCCATAATAATGCCTTATTTTGTAGATTAAATGATCCTATTGTAAGATTTTATTTATTATTAAAATAGTAATTTCATAATTTGTTACTTCAAACATTTTTGTCCTATTCCTGATTCCATGTTTACATATTTTCTTCTCCCAAGGAGACAACAAAAAACATTGCAAAAATAGTGTTTCAAGAGTCAGAATCAAATTCTACCTCAGATCCTCCCTACCAATAAGATTCTATAAAAGGTGAATTAGGTTCCAAAAATCTGTTTATCCAAAAATTAAATGAGGACAATGGATGGAATGACTTTTTATAGTCTTTTCTTCTCCAGATCTATGGGCTTCTTAAATCTATATTACTATAATGAGAATTCTAACTGAATTCAGCAAGCATTTATTAAGCATTCACCATACATAAAGTGCTGCAGCAAATATCTGAATTTATTACTGTTGTTGTTTAGTCTTTTTTTCAGTTGAGCCTATCTCTTCATAACTCCTTTAGGGATTTTCTTGACAAAGATGCTGCAGTGATTTATCATTTTCTTCTCCAGATCATTATTTAGCAAAGGAAAATCAGGCAGAGTTAAATGACTTGCCCGGTATCACACAGCTAACTGATAAGTGTCTGAGGTAAAATTTGAAATTTTGTCTTCCTGACTCTCAGCCCAGCATTTAATTCACTGTGCCACCTCACTGCCCAGAATCTGAATATGAAAAGAAATATGAAGCTTCTCTCACAGGGCTTATAGTGATATAGTAGATAAACCATGTCCCAAGTACTTTTATATAAAATATAATGAAGGCATAGTAATGTTGTAACATACACTGAGAAATCCAAAGAAGAGTATATGACAAAGAAGGCTACAATGTTAGATTGCAGTCAGATTGTGGAACATATAAAATGCTAGGCTAAGGAACTTAGACTTCATTTTGTAATGAAGACATTTTGTTTGGTTTTAAAGTGAGAGGTAAAGGCATCTAGGTGGGGGGGGCAGCTAGGTAGTTCAGTGTATAGAGCACCAACCCTGAAGTCAGGAAGAACTGAGTTCAAATCTGGTCTCAGACACTTAACACTTCCTAACTGTATGCCTTAGCAAATAATAATAATAATAATAATAGTAAAGTGAGAGGTAAACATTAGAACTATTTAATAGGAGGATTCTTCTGTAAAAAGGGACAGGACTAATGCACATAAAAAGAGACTGTGGTAACAGAGACAAATGGCTCTTAATTATCTGAGCAATGTTAATAAGTGATATAATTATCTTGGTGGCAATGAACATGAAAAAAGCAAGACAGAGTCCAAGTAAATTGTGGAAGTAGTATATAGATAGATAGGTAAGTCAGTTGGTCTAGGAATATAAATAGAAGCAAGCAAGGCTGTCCTTACCATATACAATATAATATATTAAACATATATTATATTCTAATAATGGAAATTATGTATAAAGAGAAACCAGAGAGGGGAGATAAGTATGTGTATTTAAATATCATGGAGGCCTAGTATCAGATAAGATGAAAACTTATATGTCAATATGTCAGAGAGAGAGACCCTGGATCACACTTCAAGTTTGTAATGAAGAAGCAAAAAAGATGGTGACTTGAGTGAAGAGGGGATAGTGAAGAGAAATCTGGGAGGCTAAAAGAACTTGGAAACATTTTCTATATGAAGAAAATGAGACGTCAAATTTGATTGATATTTCAAGCTTAAATGCTGGGAAGGGAAAAAAGGAAATTCAGTGAATGGTTCAGCTTTATAGGATTAAAGAGCTTAGGTATAAACATGTTAAAATTGAGGGTCCAGAAGAATATCCAGATAAATATTTCCAATAGAAATTTGGAGATGTGGCATCTAGATATGTAATTTTGGGAACTGTATTCATAGATCTGATTGTTGAAATTAAGCACATGAGATTACCAAGGGAAAGAATAGAGGCAAATAGAGGAAAGATGACTAAAAAATAAGGCCTTGGGGGTAAAAAAAAAAAAAGGATATTCAATGAATTGCCAGATTTTCTTAATTTTCTTGCAAAAAAAGACCTAAACTTAATAAAAAAAAATCCAAGAAAAATATAAGGCAAACATCAAAGACTAATTACAAGGAAATCCACAAGAATAAACTTTATTTTTTATATGTGAAAATGTCTAGGATTGTCATTAGCAAATGAGTAGTTCAAAAGAAAGATTGGTGTAGAGCTGACTTTAATATAACTGTAAAAAGCAAAAACATATAGGAAAAGGTAAGGTGTGAGAGGAAGAATTGATACAAAATGATTAGATAGGAAAAGTGGGCTAGCAATTTTGGAAGGGTATACAAGTATTCTAAATTGAGAAAGAAATAAAATGGCAGAGAGAGAGGGTGAGGAATAAAGGAGGTTATTTTTGAAGGGTATAGGTTAAGTGATAGGAAGGCAAGGTGGAAGGTAGAAGTAAAGTAGTCGAGTCAGGAGGGATAAGAATAATGGGAAAAATAGGAAGGAGGAAAATGAACAACAGGTTCATAGCTTAAAATGTGAACTGGATGAATTTACCCACAAAATGCAAACAGTAAATTAAACATTTGAGCCACACAATAAATTAATTTCTGGAAATGTTAAAATGAGAGAGAGAGAGACAGAGACAGAGAAACAGAGACAGAGATAGAGAAAGAGAAACATAAAATAAATAAAGATCAGAAATAGAAGTAATTATGTAAAAAAATGGCGGAAAGTAATCATGATCTCACACAAAGTTAAAGCTAACATAGATTAATTTAAAAAAGAAAGATAGGGAAACCATACTTACACTACTTCTTAACCATATTATTAAAATTTATTTTAGACTACTTAAAATCACTAGGAAATATATAGTTGGAATATTCCTGATCTAGAGAAGAGATTATGAAGAGAAAACATAATAATAGATTGTTTGAAAGTGTGATAAAAAGAAATAAATCAGAATCTTAATATAATACAAGAAAGGATTAAAGAAAATTGACCTGAAGTATTAGAACAAGAAGGAAAGTAGAAACAGAAAAAATCTATAATGTGAAAGGAATCATTTGAGGAAACCTATAGGAAGACCATAACCACATCACAAAAATTCCAGATCAAGGAGAAAATATTAAGAGCAACAGCAGAAAGAAATTCAAATAAGGAGGAGCCACAGTTAAACTCCAGCAAGGCCTAGTATTTATATTAAAAGACTACAGTATTAGGTCTTGGAACACTATATATCAGGGGGTAAAAGAACTGGGTTGCACCCAAAAATATTATACCCACCAAAACTAAACATAAACCAAGATAAAAATATTCAATGAATTGTCACACTTTCAGGATTTTGTTGTAAAAAGACCTGAAATTAATAGAAATTTTGAAAAACATGATCCAAGAGAAAATTAAAGTAAACATAAAAAAACTATTTACAAGAGAATAGGATAAACTTTATTTTTTTTAATGTAGAAACATGAACCATACTTCTAAATTGGTATTAATAATTTGGCAGTTCAAAAGAAAGATGAAGGAAAGCTGAGTATGATATGATTATAAAAAAGCAAAACCATGTAGGGAAAGGTAAAAGGTATTTATCATAAAAATTATTTGCAAGAGGAAGAACTGACAAGGGGAACAAGTTGGGGGAGGAAAACTGATAGTTCTGGAAATCCACTCTCACTGGGAATGCATTAAAGAGGGAAAAAACCTTATATGCGTGTATGCGTGTATGTATGTGTATTTGTGTGTCCAAAAGTCTTTTATATTCAGGAAGAAATCAGGCTAAGGGGATAGGGAGGGGGAGAATACATCAGGGAATTTTACAGGTAACCCTATGCACATCACATCAAGATTAAAGAGAGAAAAACATATGTGTGTGTGTGTGTGTGTGTGTGTGTGTGTGTGTGTGTGTGTATTAGGAACATTATAAAAATCTTCTAAATTCAGATAGGAAAGAAGGCAAAAAAAAAGGGTCAGGGGAGAGGATTAGGGAGAAATCATTGGAATGAAGTAGATTAAATAACAGAAGAGCAAGGTAGTGCATAGAAGGAAAGTAGAGGAGTTGTGAATGAGTAGGAAATAAGAGACACACTCAAATAAAACAAATATTAAGAGTATAATTTATTATGTTTTTTAAAAAAGCAAAGAATAATCGTGATCTCAAAATTTAAGCTAAAATAAAGTTAATCAAAAGAAAAATAGGGAAGCTAAAACATATGCCATCCACATTAATCAATATGTTTTAGAGTATTTAAAATAAGTAGATAGTATAAGGTTAGAATATTACTAAGGTGTAGGAAATGATGAATTGCTGGAGAGAAATATGGAAATATTTGGAAAAATATGGAAAGAATTGGACTTATGAAAGAATATATTATCCACCTTCAAAGAAACAGTATTGAGTGGAAAGCTCTAAGCTTGCTATATATTATTTATTATGTAGGCTTTCTTTTTTTAATATAGTTTTTTTTGACATGCAAATTTATTACTTTATTTTTTGAATCCTCTCAAGTTCTGCCATACAAATGACAATATATATATATATATATTTTTTTTTTCTTTTCCTATTTGGAATTTAAGTTAAAATTAATAAAAATGATTTTTTTTTTTTTT
>JAJPUD010020695.1:0-11689 GCA_023553655.1 Myrmecobius fasciatus | reverse complement strand
TTTTTTTTGCTGAGGCAATTGGGGTTAATTGACTTTTCCAGGGTCACCCAACTAAGAAGTGTTAAGTATCTAAAATCAGATTTGAACTCATGTCCTTTTGACTTCAGGACTGGCATTCTATCCATTATGCCACCTAGCTGCCCCCATACAAATGATTTTTAAAAATATACTATTTTAAACTATTTGAAGTGAGAGAACATAAAATACCTGAGAGTTTGCCTTTCAAAATAGACCCAAGGAACTATATGAATATAAACATAAAAAAGTTTCTTATATAACCAAGGAAGACTTCTTAAAAAGTACTAATAATGAAAAATGCTATTCACATTCAGAAAAAAGAACTGATGGAATCTGCATGCAGATTGAAGCATGCTGTTTTCACTTTTGTGGTTGTTTTTTAGTTTTGTTTTTTTCCAGTAGAGTGATAGAACATGAGGAAAAAGTAGAAATAGAAAAAATCCACCCATTAATTAAATCTTTTGTGGAAAACACATTTGGGGTATTTTTACTTAATTTTGAAAACTCCAGATTAAAGAAAAAAAAAATTTGCAAGAAAATATACTGGAGTTACAATTAGAACTGAACAGGATTTATCACAATAGCCATAATAAAAGACTTCAGGTTCTAGAATAATTTGTATCAACAATGAAAATAATTAGGCTGTGGCCAAAAATATCATTCCAGAAAAACTATCCAGAAAATTGAATGAAAAAAAAAAAATGGACACTCAATGGACTTGCAGATTTTCAGAATTTTATTTCAACCAAATTGGAATTTAATAGAAAATTTAACATATAAGATATCAAAGATTAATTTCAAGGAACTTAACATGTTTCTTACATGGAAATATATACATATATATTTTTTACATTAAAGATTGAGTAGCTCAAAAGAAAGACTGAGATAGAATTCATTATGTTCTGACCCTAAAAAGCAAAACCTCATAGAAAAAGTTAAAAGAGTAATTATGTATACAAGTGAGGTACAGAGGGAGAATAAACACAGAGGCATCAAAGGGAGGGAAGAGGATTTATAGGTCTGAAAACATACATATGGAATAGTTTAAATAGGCAACACTACATATGTACCATGAAAGATATAGCACACACCAATACAAATATAAATAATGGAAGAGGGAATAGGATTAGGTGGGGTATAGAAAGATATGTAGATTTATGGCAGTAGAATAAAGTGTGTACATTAATTATCAAGGGAGAAAGGATTAGGTGGGGTACTTAAGAGAGTGTAGATCAATGGTAGTGGGATGTGGTGTGTAGATTTATGGGAAAGGGATAAACAGGGAGGGAAAGGGTTGCTTAAGATAAGATAAGGTACAGATGGATATTTAAATTAACTGCAGTAGGATAAGGTATGTAGATTAATGAAAATGGGATGTGATGTGGAGAGAAGGAAAGGATTGAGGAGGTTAAGTAATAAATAGCAAGATAAGTTAAGGAGCAAAATTAAAACAGAAAAGTTAGCAGAGATAGGAAATACAAACACTGCAATAAGAATTCAGAGTAGAATTTGTTTATTTGTTTGTTTTTAGGAGTAGAATTTATTAGAAAAAAGTAGGACTAGTAATCATTGTTCTTAGACAAAATCAAACTTATGTATGTAGATATGTATATTTGTGGGCCCATGGATGGATGTAAATATATGTACATATATATGTGTACATGTATGCCTAACTTTAGCTTGCTTCAGGGAGATGGAGAGGATGACAAGGAGAAGAAAGAGTTAAGTTTAAAAAAAAAAGTGTACAGCCGAGAAAAAAAGAATAATCTACAAAAAAAAAAAATCAAAGGAAAGATAGAAACTCATGAATATAATTTTTTCTATTATTATATATGTTTTCTTGAAACGAAAATTTGCTGTTATACATTTTGAATCCTTCCTGATATTCTGCTGGGCACATGACTGTGTTTTTGTTTATCTGTTTTTGTTTTGTTTTGTTTTTTATTTTTTTTCTATTTTTCTTTTTCTATTGTTTTTTCTCTTATTTTGTATATAGTTCAATTTTTAAAAGAAAAGGGAAAAAAGGGGAAGGCAGCTAGATAACGAAGTGTATAGAGAACAGGCACTGAAATCTCGAGGACAGAGTTCAATTGTGACCTCAGACACTTACCATTTATTAGTTGACCTGGGCAAGTCACTTGACACCAATTGCCTTACAAAAAAAAAAAAAATCTTTTCTTTGACCTCCCCCATAACCAGCAACCCATAAGTTAAATTTTCCCCCTTTTCTTCCTACTCCCTTCTTTCTACTCTGTGAACTATCTCCAATTGTCTTAGACAGAAGATTGCCTGGAATATAGATGTTTTCAACCATGCTAGGGCCAGAGAACCCAAAAATCTTGTGTTGTATGATTAGGAAATTTCCTCATTAGGTTGGATGATTCAGCTCTTGTCTGAATCCATTGAGTATTTTGTACTATAGTGGAAAAAATACAAGATTTGGACATTAAGCATTTGGCTTCAAAACCTGCTCAATCCATCCATTTCTGTGTGACTGAGCAACCCAGTTAATATCTCTGAATTTCACATGTTAAGTGAAAGATTTTTAGTAGATGATGTTAAACATCCATTCCATCTCTAAATATATGATACTATGTTCCCACGATCAAAGGCACCTTCTTAGCTTAATTGGGAATGGTAAATCTTCCTTAAAAAAAAAAAAAGCACAAACTTCAGCTTTAAATGTAAGATATTTTATTTTAATTTTTCTCACAGAATATTTGCTCCAAGGTGGTGCACTGGATATAGTATAGGGAGTGGAGTCAGGAATAACTAAGTTCAAATAGCTGATCTCTTATTAACTGTGTGATCCTAGTAGATCATTGAACCCTGTTTGCTTTAGTTTCCATTTCTGTAAAATGAGCTTGAGAGGAAAAGGCAAACCACCTCTGCATCTTTGCCAAGAAAACCATAAATGGGGTAATGTAGGGTCTAAAATGAATGAAAGCATATTATTATGGATTCATCAGGACTGTTTCAGGGGAGAAATGATAATGTCAATTCAGGATGGAATATCTCTTTTTAATCTTCAAATACTTCATTTATCTAAGAATGAAGTACTAACTGGGGTATGAGCTATAAACTCATTTGCTAGATGACTGGGTAGCGTTTGCTGAGTTTCCTAAACAAGTAGAGTAGAAAGAGCTAATGCTACATGGGAATTGACCTGGAAATACATTAAATCCAGAAGGTAGAAATGGGAGCAAGCAAAAGAGAGACTAAATGCCTCACTGGAATAAAACATTCTAATTACCAAAACTGTTTCAGTGGAAAGCCTATTCTGGGGGGAAAAAGGAGAAGGAAGCATAGGGGTTCTAAAGCTATATGCCCAAACAATGGACCAAACTGCCATAAAAACCAATGATGACTTAAGAAGCTTTAGTATCCTTGGAATACCAGGCAGTTATGGGTGTCCTCCAATGACAAACTAAATCAGTGAGATGGCTAACTGACTACCTGAAGAATTAATTGGTTCTAAGGATGTTCTCATACTCTTGATATCTGAAAAGGAAATGATACAGGAATCTGGGTGAATTGCTGATCCTCACAGGGCTATGATAGAATGACTTTTGAATTAGCCAGGGCTTTTGTTCCAATCCTGATCAAAACAATTTGCAGCATAACCAAGTGTGATAGCTATAGATTTCTTTTTAAATGAGAAAAACATTTTGACTTATGGTGTAGTAGATTACAGATAAAAGTAATTATTTCAAATGGATTTAACAGCTCTATAGACACTACCTCTTAGGTGGGTTTAATGTTCTTTGGATATTTATAATTATAGAGAAATTTACATATTAACATATCTCATTTTTCATAGACCACTCAAAGACTTTTCCCAAAAGCATCTCAGGAACAAGGAAGAAAAATGTTATTAAGTCTCAGAATGTCTTCCCATGGACTTACACAGTTTAGGATAAAAATGAGAGTTGTCTCACACAAGTTCCCAGGATCAAAGATTTATAATGGAAAGGGATCATGGAAATTATCTATCCAATCCCTTTATTTTATGTGAACCTACAGTCATAGAATAAGTAAACCTGAGAAATAGAATTTGAAACTTCCAGACTTCAAGAACAAAATTCTATCCCTTATGACATGCTTCCTTTCTCATTATAGGCAAATTTAAAATATAACAAATATCAAGAAATATACCAAAACTTTTCTATTCTTTCTGACAAGTATAGAGTGGAAGATTTGTATATCTATCTTCTAGAAAATTTTTATGTTAAAATGTGTGAGTTCATGGAAAGACACTTTGAGACATAAAAACATTTGCATTTCTTGTTATTAAGCTGCTTTTGGGAAAAATCCTCGAATGGTTTATGAAAAACTATATGGATTGAATAAGTGAATCTATATAAAATTATAAATATCCAAGGAAAGTTAAATCCCTTAAGAGACTGTTTTTATAGAGATGATGTGTCATAGCAGAGATCAGGCATTCTATGTCAATTTAATTCCCTTCATCTCTTTCTTTGTTCTCCTCCCCTTACACTGCTTCACCCAATTTCTTAATCCTCAAGGCCCTCTGTTGTAAAGAAGTTTGTGAGAATTCAATATAGTTTATAATAGAAACTGTAGCTTTTGCTTGAAGGTTCCTAAGAGATTAAATAGAAATTGTGTTCTCTCTGTCTTTCTGCAATATCCAGGTGATGATGCTTCTTTCATCCAAACCCATAACAAACAAATATTTGTTTAAATTTTAAATATTATTGATATACTGCCAGAAATTTTTAGGATTTATCTAGTATCACAGGGATGGCAAGCATGAAAAATTAACTCTTCCTTTAGATTCAGTATTTGAGCAGGGTTGGAAAGAAAAAAAAAGAGCAGTCAATAAAAATTTTCTTGGTTGCACAGTTCTTGCTCCTGAATTTATTCAGTTATCCAGCTGGTTCCATAGAAATCTTAGTTGGTAAATCCAACAACCTTTTCTCAGTCCTCATTTTCCTTGACCTCTCCATAGTCTTTGACATAGTTTATCACCTTCCTGATTTTCTTTTCTCACAAGGGTTCTGAGAAACCACTCTTCTGGTTTTCCTTTAAATTGTTAGACTGCCTCCTCTTAGTCTCCTTTGTTGGATCTTAATATAGAACATTCTCCAGGGAAATAGATGGATATGAACAATTTGTTCCAACAGGTTATAAAGGTGATAAAAGCAGGCAAAGTGGACTGTTTTGGTTAAACATAAAAGATGCCAAGAAAATCTACTGTATCTTGAATCATTATTACTTGTCTTGATTATTGTCTTTCCACTGCCTATTTCTCACATCTCTGCTTCAATTAAATCCAGTTTATGCATGATGTAAAAAATAACACACAAACTATTTTACCATTTTTAATCTATATGAAAGTACTGTGGCAATGGAAAACAGCAAGTGAATATACAGTGGGAGCTACAAACCTACACTAGTGGTCCTGATGATACACTGGACAAACAGTGAGGGTCTGAGCAGTCTTATTATTGACTACACTGATCATCTCCTAATATGAGGAAGGGACTATCTTGTACAAATGAGGCAAAAAAAGAAAAAAAAATGACAAAGAAAAAGCTAATATGGGAAATATGGTGAATGCTGAAACCTTACTGCCATCAGGAATGGCTTAAAAAGGGAAGAATATATAAAATGGAATGGTATAAATTTATTCATAAAATGGGAAATGACAGATTAAAAATTAGAATTTAACAATATGTTGCTTTCCAGAAATGCTATAAAAATAACTGATACAAATAAACATAAAATAAATGTCAGGATTAGAATTTATTATTTAAAAAAAGAAAGTGAAGGATTGTAGGAAGATGGCAGAATAGATCAGTAAATTGCAAATTCTTCATATTTCTCCCACAAACAGAATGAATTTGCAACTCAGAGTAAACATAGGCTGATGAAAAAGCAAGACTTGGATCAGAACAGGAGTTCTCCTTGTACAATCCAAGAAGATACTAAGAAACATCCTAGGCCAGGGATTAACCTGTATGAATTACAAACATCTTTGGCCTATTTCCTCAGAAACATTAAGTAGGGAAACCCTGGAGTTGGGTGTGGCTGGAGCATTTGTAGGAACCCTGGAAACCTTCACCTTTAAGGGTTGCAGAGTTGTGTGTGGAGTTGCCTGAGTCCTGGAAGTCTGAGTGAACCTGGCTGATTAGAAACTCAAGGCCCAGCTGTGTTGCAGAGATGTGGCTCTGGGTGAAAAGGAACCTGATGAGTGCAGTCACAGTGGGACAGGGAGGCTGCTGGCTGCTGGGAACTTTCAGAAGGAGAGAGCTTTTGGTTTGGAGTTCCAGGTCAGAAGGGAAACCTGAAGTAAAGCAACAGGCACCATCCCCCCACCTCATGATTAAAGATGCTTACGCTAATACTTCTATTTAAAAAAAAAATTAACAAGCAAAGAAAAAAGAACCCAATCAAAGAAATAAATGTGGTAATAGAGAAGACTGGAGTTCATCTTCAAAGGGAGACACAAATTAAAAACAAAAAACAAAACAAAAAAAAACTTTTACCCTAAAGAGTAATATGAAATGACTACCTGCCTAGAGAAAGTTTATAGAACTCAAAAAGAATTTAAAAATCAAATGAGAGATGTTGAAGAAAAAAACAAAAAACAACTAAACAGAAACAAGACAAACAAGATCATTAAAAAAGATTAATTTACCATAAAAAGCATACAATCTTAAAGATATAAATAATTCTTTGAAAATTAGAATTCAGCAAGGGTAAGCCAGAAAAGCTGTAAAAGATCAAGAAATAACAAAATAAAATGTAAAAAATGAAAAAAAATATATTTGAATGTGAAACATGCTATAAGAAAAACAACTGGAGAGTTCCAAGGGTGGAGCCAGGATAGAAGAGTGAAGTCAGGAAGCTGCTTGAGCTTTCCCAGTTTCCCTCAAAATCCAAATGAAAATAAGCCTCTGAACAGTCTGACAGAATGAAATCACTGTCCAAGTCAAGAAAAATGAGTCTCTACTCTGAGATTCCACTATGCACCTGTAAGATTGGCTAAGATGACGGGAAAAATGATGAATGTTGGAGAGAATGTGGGAAAACTGGGACTCTGACACATTGTTGGTAGAACTGTGAATGGATCCAACCATTCTGGAAAGCAATTTGGAACTATGCTCAAAAAATTATCAAACCGTGCATACCCTTTGACCCACAGTGTTTCTACTGGGCTTTTATACCAAAGAGATCTTAAAGGAGGGAAAGGGACCCACATGTGCAAGAATGTTTGTGGCAGCCCTTTTTTGTGGTGGCAAGAAGGAGAATGGCTGAATGAATTATGATATATGAATGTAATGGAATATTATTATTCTGTAAGAAACAGCCCACAGGATGATTTCAGAGAGGCCCGGAGAGACTTACAGGAACTGATGCTAAGTGAAATGATCAGAACCAAGAGATCATTATGCATGGCAACAACAAGACTATACAATGATCGATTCTGTTGGTGGCTTTCTTCAACAATGTGATGATTCAAACCAATTCCATTTGTTCAGTGATGAAGAGAGCCCTCTATACCCAAAGAGAAGACTGTAGGAACTGAGTGTGGACCACAATATAGCATTTTCACTCTTTTGTGTTGATGTTTGCTTGCATTTTGTTTTCTTTCTCACCCTTTTTTCCCCTTCCTTCTTGATCTGATTTTTCTTGTGCAACAAGATAACTGTATAAATATGTATGCATATATTGAATTCAACAAATATTTTAACATATTTAACATTTATTGGACTACCTGCCATCTAGGGGAGAGAGTGGGGGGAAGGAGGGGAAAATTTTGAACAGAAGGTTTTGCAAGGGTCAGTGTTGAAAAATTACCCATGCATATGTTTTGTAAATAAAAAGCTTTAATAAGAACTTAAAAAAAGAAACATCAGTCTTACTGGGATAAAAAGGATTTCTCAGCCCAAGTCAGATAGCCTGTGGGAAAGCCAATTACAGAGTCCTAACCACAGCAAATCAGCAACTAAAATTCTAAGTCCTAGCTCATTAGAGAAGCAAAACAGTGGGGCAGCTTCCAGGCCCAGTTCAGAAGGCAAACTCTGGAAAACCAGGGTGTTTCTTGAACAGAGTAGACAAAACGATCCCCTGAAAGCACAAGGGGCCCCAGTGCTCAATCCCAAACCTCAGAACTACACAGGAAGCTTGGGACAGCACCCCCTTTATCCCAAGAGCAGAACTCAACCATAAAGGTGAAAAAAAAATAGAAATACCAAAAGAAAAGGAAAGAAACTGAGCAAGTAACAGAAAAGAACTTTGTCCATAGAAAACTACTATGGTGACATGACAGTTCAGAAAACAAACTCAGATAAGAACAGAATGTACACAGAAGAAATCTTAAACAGTGAGATAAAATGGTCTCAAATACAAAGAAATTTCTTGGAAATGTTCATAAAATACTTCAAAGGGCAAATAAAAGAGGTAGAAGAAAAAAAATGAGAAAAGAAATGAGAAGTATGCATGAGAGAGTCAACAGTTTGGAAATGGAAGCACAAATTGTTGGGAAAAAAACAACTCCTAAAATAGCAGAATAAACCAAATGGGAAAAGAGCCTGGATAGCATTCTACAAGAGGTCATTAAGTAAAACTGCCCCAATATCCTAGAAACAGAGGGGAAAATATTCATCAAAAGATTCCACTGTGATGATATCAAAGAAAAAGACATTAAGGGGTGAGAAAAAGTCTGTACTGGAACAAGAGGAAAGAGGAAGCATAATGGGACAATTAGTTCACATGAACAGGTGCAAAAGACATTACATTTGAAGGAAAGAAAATAGGGGGATGAGCATTGTCTGGAGCTTGATCTCATCAGTTTTGGCTTTAAGGGGGAATAAATTAATCATTCAATTGGGTATAGAAATTTATCTGACCCTACAAAGAAATAGGAGGAGAAAGAGATAAAGAAAAGGAGGGACAGGATAGAAGAGAAAGCAGAAACATTATGGAGAAAGGTAAAAGAAAAGGGAAAGGTTTGATAGAAAATAAAATAGTGGATGGAGTGGGTAAAAAAGACATATGACTAAGGACAGGGTGGAAAGAGAGAACAAAAGTATATGAAGTGAAGAAAATAGGCTGGAGGAAAATAATAATCATAACTATTAATGTGAATGGGATGAACTATCCCTTAAAATGGAAGCAAATAGCAGAGGTAGGTTAAAAAAGAGAATCCTATGATATGTTGCTTACAAGAAAGACATTTGACATAGAGAGACATATAAATAGTAAAAGGTAAAAAGCTGTAAAAGAATTTATTATGCTTCAGCTGAAGTAAAAAAGCAGGGCTGGCAATTCTGGTCTTAGAAAAAGCAAAAATAAAAATTAGTCATATTAAAAGAGATAAAATGGAAAATACATCATGAAAAAAGGTACATTAAATAATGAAGTAGTAATAATGCTAAATGTGTATGTATCAAGTGGGGAAACAAGTGAATTCCTAAAGAAGATTTTAAGCCAATTACAGAAAGAAAGACAGCAAAATTATTCAAGTAGGGGACTTCAAACTTCCCCTTTCAAAATCAGACAAGTCTAAACAACAAAATAAACATGAAAGAAACTAGGGAGCTTAATAGGATCCTGGAAAACCAGGATATGAGTGACCTCTAGAGAAAACTGAATAGAGATAGAAAGGAATATATCTTTTTCTCAGCAATACATAACATCTACACAAAACTTGACCATGAAGGGCTTAAAACCTTCACAATCAAATGCAAAAAGGCCTTTTCAGACCATAATGCAAAATAATTATATTCAATAAAGGGCCAGGGAAAGATAAACTAAAAACCAATTAGAAATTAAACAATCTAATTCTAAAAAAATGAGTGAGTCAAATAACAAGCCACAGAAATGATCCATAATTTAATTCAAGAAAATGACAATAAAGTAACAGCATACCAAAACCTATGGGATTCAGCCAAAGCAATTCTTAAGGGAAATTGTATATCTTTAAAAAGGTACACAAATAAAATAGGGAAAGAAATCAATGAGTTTGGCATGCAATTAAAAAGCTATAAAAAGAACAAATTATAAAATACCAATTAAATACCAATTTAGAAATTTTGATACTCAATGGATAAATTAATAAAATAAAAAACTAAGAAAATCGTTGAACTAAAACAAAACTAAGAGTTGGCTTTGTGGAAAAAAGCTAGCAAAATAGATAAAGCTTTAGTTAATTTGATTAAAAGGGGAAAAGGAAAAAAAAAACAACTAACCAGCATCAAAAATGAAAGGTGTGAATTTACCACCAATAAAAAAGAAATTAAAGAAAGAATTAGGAGCTATTTTGCTCAATTTTATCTGATAATCTGATTGAAATGGATAAATATTTGCAATAATATAAGTAATTCCTTCTATGATACAAATATGGCATTAACACCTAAACCAGGAAGGGCCAAAATAGAGAAAGAAAATTACAGACCAAACGCCCTAATGAATATTGATGCAAAAATTGTAAATAAAATATTAGCAAAGAGATTACAGCAATTTAGCAGCAGAATAACATGCTATGAGCAAGTGGGATTTATACCAAGAATGCAAGGCTAGTCCATTGACCATACAATAATAAAATCAACAGAAATCATTTCATAATCACAGCAGATGCAGAACAAGCTTTTGAAAAAATACAGCATCCATTTCTATTAAAAACACTACAGAGCACAGGTATAAAGGGAGCTTTCCTTTTCTTAAATTTTAAAGCTTTTAATTTGCAAAACATATGTATAGGTAATTTTTCAACATTGACCCTTACAAAGCATTCCATTACAAATTTTTCCCCTCTAGTCCCCACCTCTCCCCTAGATGGCAGGAAGTCCACTACATGTTAATTATGCTAAAATACTTGACAAATCGAATATATGTATACATATTTTTACAGTTATCTTGCTGTGTAAGACTAGTCAGATTTACAAGAAAAAAAATCTGAAAATGGAAACATATTGCAAGCAAACATCAATAGAGAGCATCAAAATGTTATGTTGTGGTCGACATTTCATATCTCTCTCTCTCTGGGTTTATATGTCTTTCTTCACTGAACAATTGGAACTAGTTTGAAACATTTCATTGTTGAAGAAAGCCATGTTCATCAGAACTGATCATCATATAAACTTGTTGTTGCTGTGTATAGTGATGTCCTGGTTCTGCTCATTTCACTCAGCATCAGTTCATGCAAGTCTTTCCAGGATTCTCTGAAAACAATCTGCTGGTCGTTTCTTATAGAACAATAATATTCCATAACATTCATATACCATATTTTTCAGCCATTCTCCAATTGATGGGCACCCATTCAGTTTCCAGTTTCTAGCCACTACAAAAAGGGCTGCCACAAACATTCTTGAACGTGCAAGTTCCTTTCCTTCCTTTAAGATCTCTTTGGAATATAAGCCCAGTAGAAACACTGTGGGACAAAGAGTGTGCACAGTTTGATAATTTTTTGAGCATACTTCTAAATTGCTCTCCAGAATGGTTGGATCCATTCACAGTTCTACCAACAATGTCTCAGTTTTCCCACATGTTGTCACACTATTCAGAGGCTTAGTTTCATGTGGTTTTTGAGGGAAACTGGGAGAGCTCTAGGAGCTTCCTTACTTTAATCTTCTATCTTAGCTCTACCCTTGGAACTCTCCAGTTGTTTTTCTTATATTCCAAATTGCTCTCCAGAATGGTTGGA
>JAJPUD010020694.1:15000-24238 GCA_023553655.1 Myrmecobius fasciatus | reverse complement strand
GATGGGTCACTGCAACCGGGCAGGGGGCAGGAAATCTGGGGGTGCCCGGCCCTGCCACGAGCTCTCCTCCCTCGAGAAGCGCCCGGTGCTGCCCACCACTCATCTCCTGCCGGGAAGGAGAGGGACCTCTCTGGCCAAGATGGGCGTCCAGAAGCCCGGGCCCTAATTTGGGCAACATTTCCCGGGAGCCATTTCCCTGAGAGCGGGGGGCCGAGCTGGGAGCATCTGTTTCAGGGCGGCCCACCGGCTCCCGCAGCCAGCCGGGGGCTCCCAGACAATGGCCCAGTGTGATCAATTTCAAGTGAAAGATATTGAAAGCTTTCTGGTGATTATGTCACCCATACTTAAGCAAACAAACAAAACCCTGAGCCGGGTTCCTTGACAAAGTGGCTTTTGATTGGTGGGCTGAGGTCTCGGGGGTCCACACAAGGGGCCTTTATTCTTCTAAATGTTATATTTGCTCCTTACAGTCAAATGCCTTTTTTTAATGCAGATTTATAAAAATAAATACTTGTACTTGGCTAAGATCATAATAGCTCATTAGAAGAGGCTGAATTTGGACCCAGACGGAAAGCTACCACCACAGGGCTGAGAACGCTTCCTTCAACCTATAATGTTGCTCGGCCTCTCTCTAGGGAGGGAGAGGACTAAGGGAAGAGGATTCAACCTTCCTAATTGTGAACCTCATTAGTGATGGTTGCTAAGCAAAACACACCCCTACCTTGAGCGGCTGGGAAGGAGACAAACAATACGTCACGGGCCCTAATGACTGGGGTGCTGGGGCGACCTCTAATTACTGTAGTTTGGTTCTCTGTTACCTTAGTCATTAAGGCAGAAAAACAAATGAGTTTATTTTGGTGGACCACAGCAGATGCATAAATTGTGCTCCAATCTTGATGTCTGAATTGGATTTCCTTCCCATCACCCCACTGGCTCCATTCTCTTTTCTGGGCAGATACAGCAGTTCACCCCTCAAATAGAGGCCCCGAGTAGGCCAGGATCTTTGTCCTCCAACCGTTCCATTTGGGGGGGAGGGAGTCCCAAACGTGCTATTGTCAGGGTGTCAACTCACTTTAGAGAAATCAGATTTCTTAAATCTCTGCCCCTGGGGTCACCCAAAGAGGAGCTCATTTAGAATCAAAGAGATCTTCCATTAAGGGGAAGCATGATCCAAGTGGGTCTAGAGGGGCTTCTCTTTTCTCCAGTGACCTTTCCACTTTCCTCTGTCTCCTGATATTTGCAGAGTATTGAGCCCATAAGTGTGTGAATATGGATTGGAGGCTAAGGATGCCCACTCCCACTTGTCAAAGACTCTTAGATTTGGAAGTGGGTATCTAGGGACGCGTTTCTCCATCCCTCTGCTCACAAATGGCTTGCTCCTCACTTTCCACACCAGAAGGCAATGGCTGTTGAATGGTTATTGGAAGATAAAACACTTTCTGTTCTTTTTCTTATCCCTAAACCCGACTTCTTTCTTCTGGGGCGTGGGGACCGAGGTCAGAAAGCTGACCCCAAAGTAAATTCTTGGCAGGGTCACTCATGACTATACCTGCTAATGGCAGACACAACCTGAGTCTCTCTACCATCGGAGCAAGGATTATGACATGCCAAAATAAAACTAAATAAAATTAAAAGAGCAAGAAAAGCTAGAAGCAAAATAAAGCTTTGAAACAAACAGAAAGAGGGAGAATGGAAAAGAGTTGTTTGTTTGTTTGTTTGTTTTTAAATGAGCTGAGTGCAAAACATGAAGCATTAAAAGAAAGGAATAAGAGAATGTAAGAAGCAAATACAGAATTATTCTCTGCTTGACAAGGCCTGGGATGCTTTTTGTGAGTAGTTTGAGCCAAGGCAGGAGGGAAAACCATGTGAAAATAATTGTCGAGTGGATCAACATAAAGGATGATGCAAAAAAACAAAAAACAAAACAAAAACAAAAACAAAAACAAAATAAAAAAGAAGCATCGCAAATAAAAAAAAGACATGTAAATGTGTGCCTACCATTTTCCAGATAAGAAGGGGCCGTACCTTCTGACGGGTCAAGGCGGCGGGCCCGCCTTCCATGTTTGGAGTTGTTGTGGACAAACATGTTGTCGGACACAGCCAGAACGTGGCCATCCACGTTGACTGTAGTTGATACAACAACCTGCCAAGAGAAAGTCATTTGTTACAAGGGCTGTCAAAGTCCTAAAAACACACTTGAAGTTTTTGCTTTGGGTTTTGAATACAACTTTAAAGGGGAAAAGGAAATCACTTGATTGTGCTTCGAAGTTTTTCATTGATGCCCACCCACCATTCACTGGGTTGGGGCTAATAGACAGGATTTTTTTTTTAAACTCACAATTGTTTCTCTTCAAAACCTGCTACACTAATGAGAGCTTAATCTCCTATTATGCTAACAAGTGAATTCAATTCAGGAAAATATTCTTCTAGCCATTAGCTTCAGAAACACCCCTCTAGCCACTCATTTTAAAAGCTGCTGTTTTGATCTGTTGATATATTGATTAGATAGTTTATCTAATTAAAATTTGTTCACTTGAGACTGCCTTCAAATGAAGGCTCTGAGGATCCCCTCCGACCAGCGACTGCTGAATAAATCAGAGCCCCCACTCCCTACATTCTCTCAGTAAATGATCTCTGGGTCAATTTCACAATTACATTTAATGTCTGATAATGAACTTTTTTGCATCTGAAAAGACAGAGTTGAAGATGAATAGGGAAAGTGTTTTCAGTCCCTGTGAAGTATCCCTCTTCAAGTTCATCTGGATAGTGAGTGACCCTGGCAGGCCCATGGAATTGCCTCCATTATTTTTGAGTGAAAGGCTCCTATTCTTGGGTCCAGGTTCAGAGGCCGGCCAAAGGAGGGATGATGGATAAGGTCTCTAGTTTCCAGCTGCTTCTTGGGAGACATCAGAACAGCAAGCCTGCCAAAGGGGACAACCTTGCTGACCAAGAGAGCGACACTGTCCAACGAACCAGTGAAGCAGGGAATGACCATTCTTTACATGGTGTTTTTAAATGGTGTGGAGGTCATTTTAATGGCAAAGAGAATAAGAATAAGAATGGGGATGAGGTAGCAGGGTCCCGTTGGTGCAAGTCCATAAGGAGTCAGGGCCCTGGGATCAAGGAAATTTTGAGGGTCCTCTCCAGGCTAAGCCAGGTGAGTCCTTGAGGTCGGGCCAAGCTTTGGAGCAATGTGTAGTTGAGGGAGACTATTCCTGATTAGAAATGCCCCATCTTCTGGGCTCTGAGTGCTGGTCAACACCAAATGCCCAACAGAATTCTGCATTGAAAACAAAACTTAGAACACTCACAGAATGAATTGTTAAACCGAACTAATTAAGAGGCTCTGCTTGAGGATTAAGAAACAGGACCAGCTTTTTTCCAGAGCCCCTCCTGCTTTTTGGTTAATAGTCCCTGAAAGCGTCTGAACTCCCCTTTGTCCTTTGCACTTTGGAGCAGCTCATCTTTGCTAATGCTGTCTGGGTGGGATCCTGTCCACTCAGGACCGTTCTGGCACATTTATCCACAGATGGGGCAGTGATCTGGCTGACCCTCCTATGAGGGAAGGCCCTGGCTTTCCCAGGAACCACCCAGGGGGTCAGTCCTGGAGAGCTTAGGAGCACAGATGGAGAGCCATCATCTGGGCCAGCCCTTTTCTTCTATAGAGGGGGACAATGAGACCTAGAAAAGAGACCCTGGAGGAAGTGGAAGAGTTCATTTAGTAGTTACAGAGTTTGGGATTTTGTTCTTTTGCATTTCTATTGTTTTTTATGATTTGCAAAGCACTTCACATGTGTTAATTCACATGTGTTAACTGGTCCTCACAACCACCCTGGGAGATAGATGCTATTGTGGTCCCATTCTACAGATGAGAAAGTGAAAACACAGAAGTGACTTGCCTGGACGCCCACAGCTACTAAGTGTCTGAGGGAGGATTGGAACTCAGTACCTCCTAACTCTTAAATCCCATGCTTCTCCCCGGTGCCACCAAGAAACCACATTTGGACCCAGTCTCTAACTTTTAATCCAGCTCTATCTTTGCTGTTCTGCTAGGCTCCTATCTCGATTCCTGGCATCCCATCATTGTCCACTTCACCTAAGTCTTGCTTTAAAACTAAGTAATGAATCTGGACGCCATCACCCCAAACAAAATTATAATTTCATGGAAAGGCTTCATCCTTTTTTAGCCTCCTAGACCATGACATGTTTAAGAAATGGGAAAAAGGAGAAGATTAAAAAAATTATTTTTAAAGACATCTGTCTTTATTCTGTCATCTCTCTATCTAGGTCAGTCACCAAGGGAAAATACCGTAGGTCAGCAGAAAGAGAGGAGGTACACTGGGTTTCCTTTCTCTGTACTGGCTCACCATGCAGTGCACCTTCAGAAAGGTGCTGAGATGGGGAAACCGGTTGAAAATATTGTCCAAGACCTGGCATCCTGTTAAGTCCAGTTAAACCTTCTGAGAGGTAGGGAGATTAACTCAAGAGATCTCAGGAAGTCCTTCTGGTGACTCTGGGGTCCCCCCTGTGAAGCCCAAGATCACTTGAGATTGATGCCTCATTCAGTCATCAGTAAGACCCAGGACACATCCACTCATTTTAGGTCTGACCTTCTGCTCTGTTCCAATGGATCAATATTGCCAACGCCGGGCGAGGGCAAGATGCATGAAAAATGGAAACTGGACTGGACTGTTTGCAAGAGACATTTATCTCTAAGCTACAGAGCCTGACTCTTGGTGGCTGCCTCGGGGACTCCTCAGAGGTGCCCTGGTGATTATGCATGAAAACAGAGGTCCCATTTGTTTCCCCTTAAAGCTTAAAAACCCGAAGGTAGAATTTCTCAGGAAAATGTCAGGATGTCTTGATAATAAGGCCAAATCTGAGTCACTGAATGGAGAGCCTGGAACAACCAGACTGTGCTGGAGAATCACCATCTCAACCTGAGTCACCAGTAGGGGCTCGGGTCTCAGCACAACAGAGTCGAAATACTCCTAACAGCCAAAGAAGTTGGCGTGTTTCCATAAGATTTGCCATCCTAAAATTATCCCCGAACAATGACCAAGCTGAAAAATGGAGAGAAATAGTCCTGGTCTACACCTGCCATTAGGTCAAGCCTCTCTCAAAATAAGATCTCTTAGGGTGAAAATGGGAGCCAGTTCACAAACCAGCCATTAGACTTGAATGGGATGAAAAAGTGATCCAGTCTAAAGTGTAGGGGCAGAATTTAGGTGAGGAGAGGGCTCTGAAATTGGTCCAGAGCAGTGAAGGGAATGTAGAGTTCCCTTAAGAAAACAGCATGGAACCTTTAAGTAATAGGGCCTGGCATACAGTAGGTGCCTATTAAAAGCTGATTAATTGATTATGTGAAATTGACACCTTTACTTTATGTTACAACTGAGAAAAAAATATCCTCCCCTGACCTGCAAGGACAGAATAGCAGCTGTTGAAATGGCATTGTGTTGCCCAGCGCACAGTAGGGTCTAAATAAAGTCATTGTTGTTTGATTGTCTGCGCTGACTAGATCCAAGCCAACTTCTGGTCAACCAAACATATGTAGTGTTTTAGGTGATCAAACAAATGCTAACATGGAAATTACTTTAGTTTTGTTTGTTGGTTTGTTTGTTTTACTAGAAAACCTTTAAGGAAAAAATATACCAAAGGGATTTAAAATCTGCCTGTTGAACTTACCAGACCTGAATGGCAACAGTATGATCATTTCATCAACTCCCAAGAGTGACTTTCCAGGGACTAACTCTTTAAACTCTTAACCCAACCCAAGGAGTTCTAGAAGGCAGAGGCTCAAGAAAAAAGGCACGTGATACCACGTGACCAAAATAAGGTTTCAGAGGAAATTACCAGCTTAACCTGAACCATTCTGGACTCCATGAATTTGGGGCCCTCGAGTTAGAAGGTAAATGTGCAGCAGGATTTGCTTTACTAAAGTGCTGTCAAGCCCCGAGGAGGCTGATGACCCAGGGTGACTTCAGAGGGATCTGGCAAATCCTAGTCCCAGGGCCCAGGTCTGGCCTAGCAGCGGACCAGGGCTATTGTCCGAGGCTCCCGGCAGGCCGGTCCCTGGGATGACCGTACGTTCTTTGGTTGGAAGCCCCAAAATATGAGCGACAAATAAGGTTAGTTACCCTAGCACGGGGGGGGCGAGAGGGTCCCAGATTCAGAGCTGGCAGGAGTGATCATAAAGACCAGCCCCTTGATTTTCCACCCGACGGGGATATAAAGCTGTTGGCCCAGGGTCCCGTGGGTAGGCAGAGGTGGGCTGGGCACCCAGGCTCTCCACCCCAAAGACAGCACGTTCTCCTCTGCTTCCATCTAAAGCTAATTCTCACAGCCCATTGCCAGAGCTGGGTAACCACCACGCCCGAAACCACGCGGCCGCCCGGTCCCGGCGCTTTGCCAGATGTGTACCTGGAATCTCCGCATATCTCGGGGGTTGCCTGCATTCTTCAAACAGTTCTGATTGCACTTGAGGAAAAACTTGAGAAAGAATCTATAAAGATACAAAAGTGGAGTCTGTTAGGTTTGTTCATCAAGCCACGCCATCGTCAGACATCTTAAAAGTCCAGCTATTCAGGCGGCCTCAAAACCCAACGCGCTCTCCTTTCCGGTGGCCATTTCCCATGACCCTCTCTGTTTGCTTGAGCTAAGCGGCCCTGCCCCAGTCTCCAGGATGCCAGCGGAGCCAGGGAGCCCCCGGGGACGAGGCTGATGGCCGGGAGCACATTTCCAGAAAGCCCGAGAGCTTGTGGAGGTCCTCGGCCACCTCATGGCACTTGAGATCAAGGAGATGGCTTCTGAGGAGAGCGGGTCTCTTTACCCTCGGTGTTTCCAAGCTGGCTAAGCAGTTCCAATGGGGGTGGGGATTTCCTGGAAGCTTAATAAGTTGGGGAGCGCGGGCCTGGTGGTGGAAAGGAGGACTCTCACCGCAGCTGGCCATTAACTGCCAGGAAATGTCCGACCCAGAGGTCATTATTACTTAAGTAAACACACTTTTAATATGGATTTTAAGAGGGTTGGACTTTATAGTTGCAATATGTACAACTCTTTATGAAACACATGAGAATTTCGGTGGAAAGAAGGAGGGAGTGATTCCCCTGGAATGTGAGCCCATGCTTTAAAAGGTGTCCTGAGGAATTCTGGGGCCCTAAGGAAACTGTCCCTGTCCTTTCCTTCTTGGCCCAGGATTTCTGGGAGTAGGGCCGGCAGCGGGGTTAGGACTGAAGAGCGAGGGCCACCTTTTGCCAGCCTTATATGGTGTCTCGGGGCATTTTTGGCCAGCCAGTCCTTTGTGCCCTGACGTATTCTAGGGAGCCGCCGCGTGACCTGAGATCTAGCACCAGAACTTCTGGGAGATCCACGGTGAGTGAGAGGAAGAGGCTGAGACCAGCTGCTCCTCGACCTTGAACGGCGGGAGGCTAGGTCAGTCTCCCCCAGTTTCCTCCCTGTCTTGCCCATGTAGCAGATTCTTTTATTCTACATCAAAACCTCACCCTCCTAATGCAGGCAACCCCAGGTCACGTCCCCTTAATCACAACGAGAAATCAAGAAGCTCAGGAAGGGCCAGAGAAGTGGCCACCGAGAGGAGGTTTTCGGGGATCACTGGTGGCTGTGTCCTGAGTGGGGTTGTTTTTTCAGATTTTAGCCGGATAATGACGCTGCCCGGGAGGTGACTGGCACTGGTTTCATGGTGTCACGAGGTTCCCCTATTTGGGGACGGAGTCTGCTTCTGTGCTGACCTCCCCTGCCTGGGCTCGGAGCTCCCAGGGCTCTGGCTGCCACCGCCGCCCATCTGCCAGCGGCACACAGCAAGTCACTTGATATTCCACCCACCAATTTTTCCTAACAGCCACTGTACAATTAAAGCCAACACGTTCTGTTGCGAGGTAAATTAGGCACACCTGCGGCCAGCCTTCATTTGAACTGCATCAGAAAAGGACCTAACAAGGTGAGAGCACACCACAAAGTTATAGTCCTGTCAAGCAATTAGGTTTTCACTTCTGGGACATCCACACAGTGCAATTATGCCACACATTACAACCTGGGTAATCTTCTGAACAAATGTCATGTCTCCGAGAAGCCAGTAAAAGCAGTTCATCTGCAAACGGAGGCCCTCCTAAGCCGCCCGCCGCCTCCCGCACACACCGGGCACAGGCTGCTAAGCCAGGACAAGGGCGCTTTTGTTCTCCCCCTTCTCCGGGCCCTTAGCGGCGCCTTTGAGCCAGGACACCTTTCCCCCGGCGCGGAGAAGGGTGGCCGTGATTTGCTCCCGAGGAGCCGGAGCTAGCTCAGCCGGGCTTCGTCTGAAAGCGGTCCCCAGCCCCGACCCCAAGCAGACATGACTTGTTCTGAGACCAAAGGCTCCTGTGAGAAGTCGTGGCTCTGGCCTCTCGGCCAAATATCCAGCCGGGTGATCCATCACCCTATGGCCGGGCCCGCTTCCTAGCGGACGAAGCCATCCCCACAATAATGGAGGACTGCGACCTCCTAGAACAATCCCAGAAAGGGCCTCATGGAGGGCAGCAGTTGCCTCTCTTCTCACCAGAGTTGGCCCAGCCAGTTTGCCTCCTTCTTGTTCAGGGTTCCATTAAACCAATGGAAAACACATCATAAGGAGTCCCCACAGTGGGCTCAGTCACGTGGGACGCGATTGGGCGCCAGGAGCACGTCCTGCTCTTACCTGAGAACTGTGTGCGGAAATGGGCAGTTACCACCAGGGAGGAGGAAGAGAAAAGGGAGGCCCAGAACACGGCCTCTGAAGAGGAAGTTCCACCTTCGCCCAAGGGGGACCCCTCGACGGGCCTTGCCGACCCCTCTGCACATCTCCCTCCCCAGCTCTGGCCCACGAAGGACTGAAGGCTCTTGTTATGGAAGGAAAAATCTTTCCTATGTCAGAAAATCTTTGGCTTTCATAGCCATAAAGTCTTTACGACGGCTAACCATGGATCTGCTGTGTGATCGCCAAGAGGCGATAAAAATTCGAACCTGCCATTAGTGCATTATACTTAATTGTGTACAGTATGTTTCCAGTTGCATCTGTTGGCCCATTATCACAATGACCGTTATGTACACTAATTCCCTGACCCCGGCTTTATTTCCCTAAAGAGTCATCATCTTTCACAGTAGGTATCAGAGTAAATCAAGCTTGAAATATGGGTTTTATTTACTTGTTTCTCCCAGGCAGAGGGGAAGGCGAGCACTAAAGACAAACGGCTGTCGATCAGGG
>JAJPUD010020694.1:5000-10000 GCA_023553655.1 Myrmecobius fasciatus | reverse complement strand
TGCTGGTTCCATAAAGGACCAAGGTGTCCAAGTTGTGCTCGACCTTTCTTGGGTCCACGTCCCATTATATCTTTATTTGCTTTAAAATGGCAGAAATTAGTTTTTGAAACCCCGGTTACCAGGAGATGGGATTTCTTTAGATGACTTTTTTTTTTAAAGCAGCTTTTCCATTTTTCCATTTGATGATGAGGGAAATTGTGACTCATTTTTTTTTTTTTTTTTGTAAGGCCTCCTGGAAGAACCATTCACAGGCCCCCTGAATGGCCGCCATATTAATGGCTTAATGCTATCTGTTTCCCTAAGTAGTGAAGTCACTGCTCAAAGGGCCTTCCTTCATTCCCTTCGGTGGTCTTAGTCTATTTATTTTTCTTTCCCTCTTTTCTTCTTTCCTTCTGGGCCGGGTGAGGGAGCACTCCCACGTGATCTCGGCTCCCTGAAACATGGATCTCTAACCACAAGAAAAGATCACTCGGTACCTGGGGGGAAAAAAATGGCAAGATGGCAGACAAGCCCCTGGGGGGCGGGAGGGGCCGGAGAAAGGGGCCTTGGGGGGTGCTGGGCGCCCCCCGCCTGGGACAAAGGAAGCGGTCCACGCAGAGCGAGCGGCCCGACGGCGCCGTGGGCACCCTGGCACGATCGGCCCCGGGCCGCCCGTCCAGCTCCACGTGTCTCCTCCTACCGGGGGTTCCTCGGACCAGGAGCTCGATCCAGGCTGCTGTCGCCGATCTGCTTGAAGACCATTTGCATCGTTTTAGCTCTAATGTATAATATATGGCTCTAAAGTGAGCACAAGTACTGTCTTGTTACCCGGCATAAAAAAAGTCAGTGCAATAAAGATACATTAGTTCTCTCAAGCACAGCGGCTAGAATGCAGGCGAGAGGTTGCTACTTAGAGGTAAGAGGTAACCTTTCTGCCTGACTAAGACAATGGGAGAGTAAAGAAAATGTCAAATCAAGGAAAGCTGGATTTAGAGATGAGGCAGCCCGGGATGACGCCGGTGCCATATTTTTGTGAAGCTATAATGCTGTTGGCAGCAGAGATCCTTGTCTCTGATTCATCTAGGGCCGTATGGCAAAGCTTTGTCAGTCTGTGCAAGGTATAAATAATTCAGGGTGAGAGATGGCAATTACAGGGCCCTGCACAACCAAAATGAATATTTTATGAGGGCTAAAACTGCTCTGGAATGAATCATACACATGGCCTCACACACACATGGCGAGTGGGCTCCTACACGCCAGCCCCAAGAACAGGGAGAACAGCGCCCGCCTGATCTCCTTTCATACTGTTGACTATAAACCTGGGCAATGGAAGTCGGCAGCCACGCGGGCACCCCCACGGGCTCCCATCCCCGTCTGAGGGCAGTGCCCGCCGGGGGCCGGCTCCCCCTCGCTCCCCTTATGGGAGACGCTGCCGAGGGAGGGGGGCCGGGACCGGGATTTGGGCCCAAAGGGGGTGAATCTGGGGTCCGACGGAGCGGGGAAGCCCGAGCTCAGCAGGAGGAGGGGGGGGTCACAGGCCTTGCCTCCACTGAGAAGGGGAGCTCCTGCCTGACTCTGGCTGGTTCCTTGGGCCAGATTCCCATCCTGCCCCGGGTGGTAAGACTATCCAGGGGAAAAGCGGGGGGGCCTCCGCTACACATCTGACCAAACACCCCCCCTCGAGCCCTCCCCTCCCTTTTAAGAGCAGAAAACTACTAATGGGGTAGGATTAGAGCCAAAGATAGCTCTCAAGGCCTGAAAAGAGGGTTTCATCTGGTGGGTTCCCTCCTCGAGCGCTCGGGCTGGAAGCGAGCCGCAGACAAGCGGCGACATTGTTCCAGGGCCCGGCCAGGTAAGTCAGTATTGTTGAATGGGCATTGTGTCTGGCGGGCTACTGATACCTCTGCATTCGTGGGAGAGAGAAGCAGGTCAGGCTGCTGACATCACGGGAGCACAAGCGGGCCTCTGTGCAGAGAGCAGCCCGGAGAGGATCCTCGCCTCGGTGGGAAACGAGCGGGAGCCCGCTCAAAGAAGGTCTTCTTTCAACTCGGCCCCGATGCATTGTTTATGAAAACACGGCTATTAGGCATATTAATAATTTGATAAATAGGGATTTGCCCTTAATTATTCATGAAGAACATTTGGCAACAGTAAAATTATATTCGCAGAACAGGTTTATAAACCAGCTAATTATAAATTAAGTATGCAAGAGAAAATTGCTAACCTTGAAATTAAAATATTTTATGATTCTGCAATTACCAAAAGGTAGAGAATTAGCCCAAGCCCAGGGCGACGGGGAGGGGGCACCGAGGTCCACATGCTGTCACCGGCAAGATTTCAAGGAGAGGCGGCCCGGAGACCAGAAAGCCCAGACGGAGCCTGGCTCAGCCCCTCCCACCAGCTTCTGCCGGGCACCCCGGGTGCCCACCGAGAGGGCCCTGGTCTTCCTCTGACAGAGAGGGCCCCGAAGCCGGTGGGTCTGTTTGGCGTCCACGAGCCTGGAGGACACACCGGCCTGCTTCCCGTGGGCACCCCGGCCCCTGGCTTGGAGGCCCGAGGTCCTGGGCTGTCCGGGCCAGATCTGAGGCCTGTAGCCACCGCAGGCCTCCTGCTAAGGGCCTGTGAAGAAGGAATAACAAGAGGCCAGGCCGGCGCTGTGCTGCTTCTGCCCACTAGAGGGCTTCGGATTCACAGATTTAAATAGCAGAATGTAAATATAATTTCTGCAGATCCATATTGATTAGGGGGCAGCCCTGCCCCAGCAGCCAGGCCCCTCCAAGCTGGCCGGGTACCCCCCTCCCCGCCTCCCTGGCCCCGCTGAGCACTGATGAGCTGCTGGGCAAGAACGCTCGCCCATCTCTGGCTCGCAATGCTCTGGGGGAAAGAAAACAATGACAGGCCCTTTGAATGTTGGGATGCAAGGAATTACAGATGACCAGTGGGTTTTCAAAGCCTCTTCTTCACTCACTTGACACTTATTGGCACACACACACACACACACACACACACACACACACACACACTGAACAAAAGTCTCTTATTCACTTTTCCCATCCTTAGCCGGTCTCGCCCTCCGGCTCTAGGTAAAAGCCCAAAGATTTAAGGAAAGCAACTGACATTTAATAGGAGGGCAGACGAATTCAGGGGAATCGTTGCAGTTTCCCCCAAATTAGGCCGTGCCCTTTAGCTCCTTTTCCGAGGCCCCCTTCCAAGGGGGCAGAAGGCAGAGATGGCGACCACCTGAATTGAGGGCACCCCCCCCCCCCCGGCTTTTCCCATTCTCAGATCTGCCTTGGATCTCAAGGAGAAACGCGCAGAAGCCAGTGAAATGTCTGTTTCGTTTTTCGGTTATGAAGAGGCTTGACTTTCCCCAGAGTAAAAAGCCCCATTAATTGCCCATGTAACAGGGAAAAAAGCATGGGTCGCACTTTCATACACAAGCGTTTATCCCGACACTCGGAGACACAGCTGCAGGTCAGGAATCCAACCAATCCGGGGAGATCTTAGGGAACTAAGATAATGAAAATTTTTTCATGTATAAAATCCTTAATCAAAATGCTGGTGGTGTCATCTTGTAGTGCAGACACTGCAACTTAAAATTAATACACAACAGAACCTTTGGCGGAGCGAACATGCCCTGCGTTTACCAGTACACGCATCTGTTGAACTATGGCATCCGAGGAGAGGCTCGAATGTCAGAGAAGCCGGGCGCCCATAATTCAGCACAAAGGGGACCGTGTGGAGTCAGCAGAGCACAATGGAAAGACATCCTCGGTTCCAATCCCGGCTCTGCCATTTACCACAGATACCTGGCTGGGCGTATCACCCCCACCCCTGCCTGTGCCTCAGTTTCCTTTTTTGTAAAAAGGCAGTAGGTTGGATATTCTCCGTGGTGGGTTTTTTTTTTCATCTCTAATCCTATATTATCACCCAAAGGTATCACGAGAACAAACAAATCATCCCCATGGCGTCCTCTTGCGTCAAAGGGCTCCCTAAAATGAAAGGGAAACTAACAGGAACCACGGGGTACAGATGGTGGCCCGGGGCTGGGCCTGGGATCCGGAAGCCCCGAGTTCAGACGCTTACTAGCTCGGCGGCCCTGGGCAATCATTTCACCACCGCCTGAGCCTCAGTTTCCTTTTCTGTAAAATAGCACGCCTCCCTCACAGGGTCAAACTTTCCGAACGCCGACTTGCAAAAAGCACTTCGCACAGTACCTGGCCCGTAGCAGGGGCTCTGCAAACCCTCCTTCCTCTCTCCTTCCCATTGCCCGCCATCTCTCTGTATGGAGCGGATTCTAACCCAGCCCCTTTCCCCACCCCTGATCAGACCAGGGATCCGAAAGGAAGTGACTATTTCACCGTCCAATGGGCTCCACGTTTGGCTCTACCTCCGGGGACCTCCCCCAGATGCTAAGCAACTTCCCCTAACCATATTTAAATTGCTTCCCGAGCTTCTCTAAATATTTGCTATGTATTTAGCATGCCCAAGATCTGCCTGGTATCCCAAAGTCTCTGTGTTGTAAATTGCAAGTTTACAACTTCATGGCCCATGATCTATTTTGACAAAGCTCAGCTGACACTCTCGATTGGCCTCCGAAGGCAGGAGAGCTGCTACTCCATGAGCCACCAGAGAACTCTCAATTGGCTGTGAGACTGGCTGCTCCTTTGCCATCCTCAATCTGCATGGAGAAAGATTAAACATTCAATTTGTTACTTGATAGGCCACAAGGTTCACCACTTACCATACAAATGGAAAACATTACTGTCATCCCTCAACTTGCCTGCCTGAGTATTTTATTATTTGTAATATTTACTTCGGGGAAATTATGATTCATGTCGTATTTATCTTCATGAAAAACGAGTATCTAAATGGAAATCACCTTTGGAATGTACCAGGATAGAGTGTAATACTAATATGCTTCATGAACTATAAAATTTAGTCACAGTGTATGGATATATTATTGCATCCCTTTAATACTCTCCCATCAAGCAAATTTTCTCTGTGTTAAGCTGATACTC
>JAJPUD010020693.1:0-24238 GCA_023553655.1 Myrmecobius fasciatus | reverse complement strand
GGAAATGAAAAAGGATAACGGAATGAAGATTTAACTAGGAAACTTCTTATGGGTGTCACTTTGCATTAGATAAGCACCTAGCTAGGGTAGTCCTAGTAGTTTGAACTTGTCAGTTATGTGGTCTAGTCAGTTTCACCTACTCTTATCTCTTTCAACAGCAGCAGTTTGCTGAGATCCTGTAGTGGTTGTGGTGGGATTTGTATGGGGGAGGAACAAATCAAAACCAAAACACTCAGAGCCCCCGCCCCATTTTGTGCTTTCGAATCTGGGGGTATTGCTCTGACCTAAGATGACTATGTATTTTCCTAAATCCTGAGTTTGTTTTTATTTTTATTTCCTCCTGGAGAAGGGACCAGCCGCGCGCTGAGCATTTAGGGTACTTTGGTTCGTTCAATTGAGTTTCCCCCGAATTCGATCTTGAAAAAGGCAATCCAATCTCCCGCCTCTCGCCTCTCGGTCTCCTCTTTTCCCTGCTTTCTTTCTCCCTTTACACACCATGAAACCGGACACCCAGGTTTTCAATTGCCTAATGGCTGGGAGATTAAATTTTCAAGTGACACCCATTTAAAATAGCCAGAGAGCCTTTGCTTCCATCACAAAAGAGGTTGTATCCGCAGGTGTGTTTTTGCTGGAAGATCGGGGTGGGGGGAGGTAGGTGATAAGGAGTGGGGAGGGAGAGCGCTTAGACTTTGTTGAGCCCAGGCTCTGGCTGAGTCTCTTTCGGTGGCTCTCGGAGGTTACTAGAATAGTAGATGGGGGGAGGGGGGAGTTACTAGAATAGTAGGAGTTTACCCTAACAGAATCCTACTTCAAGGCGCGCTCACTCGCTGGAGCGTTTTCCTTGGCAACTCATCACTGCGCTCCTCCCAGCATACAGACGCGGAGCCGGGAACGCCAAAGGAAGGACATCATCCTTCAGTGAAAGCTGGCGCTTCCACCGCGTGGCGCAGTTTAGGGACTTTCGCTGAGTACCACATTGGGAGCTGGACGCACCACTCAATCCCCCTTGTTTCATGGATGGGGCAACTGAGATTTAGAGATGAAGTAATTTAGCCAGTTACGCAGATAGTCAAGGACAAAGCCAGTGGTCCTCTGAATCCAAATCTATCCTTTACTTTGGTTCCAAACCTGATTCTGCTGCTTGGGAGAGTTCTGTGACTTTGCTCAAGCCGTCCAATTTCCCGGGGCCTCAGTTTCCCTATTTGTAAAAATTAATTTGTATTTTCCAATTTTATGTCAATGTCTTTTGAAATAAAACAATTCAGTCTCTAGGTTTAGGGAGAATGCAAATTTAGCGAGGAAAGGCTAGCGGGGCATGTTTTGCTCTCTCCAGCTCAAAGGTTGTGCAATCCCAACAGCTGTGCAGCCTGGGCTCGCGCTTCCATTGTTTCCCTCGGGTCATAGAAAGGAGGGGAGTGGGGGAGGCTGGAGAAAAGAGAAAGCGAGCCCTGGAGCGCTTCGTTTGGGCTAAATTACCCCAGCACCAAGCAGGTTCTTATATCCAGATAGCTTTAGCTCGTTTTTGGCAGGCTTCCCTAGCTGGGGAAAGCGTGCTAAGAAGCACCTTCTGGACAGCCTTACCTAGGTGCCTTGGGACCTCGCCAGTCCCCAGGAGCCCTACCCATACATAGCCTGAGTTATTTTTAACGCAGCTCCCCTTTCAGCCCTAAATCTCTGCAGATCACTAGCTCTTGCTTGTTGTCCCGGGGCGCCCAGAGAGAAACAAGAAAACTGGGACAAGAAATATCAGTGAAACAAACGTCCTAGATAGAGGGAATCCCTAGATAGAGCTGGGGTCCTCTAGAACCTCTGCGCTCAGCTGAGGTCCGCATGGAGAGAACCCCCGGGCGAAGTAATACCTGATGGAGAGAATTGCTGGGCACGATTCTACAGGGCAAAGACGGTGGCACTGAGAGCAGAACCCACAGCTGGAGCCTCAGGCAGCAGCTGGGCAAAGCCCGCACATGTGCAGCCTGATGTTATTCTAAACTAGAAAGTGAAAAAAAAATCCCTGCTGTCGAAGGAGGGGGGTAAGGGAGGAGGAGAGAATGGAAGGTCACTGTTTTTAATTACAATATACTTAGTTTTGTTCTCTTTTTTCTTTGGAGAAAATTAAAAAAAAAAAGGAGTTTAAGTTCCGAAGTTTCTTTTGCCTTAATCAATTCAACTATCCTTCCCCCACCCCCAACTCCCTTCTGGGTTTACATTGCCCATCATCAAGAAACGACATTGAAGGAACCTGGTCTCCAGCTAGAGGGAAGAAAAATTTCCCCTTGTCTCCTGGCTGGTCTCATTAGCAAAGCAGAGCGATTCTCGCTTTAAGTTGAGTTGCTTGCCTTCCCAAGCCTAATTTAAGAGGTCCGCAAATGAATACCCGAGTTGGGAAAAAAATGCAAATGTTTGCTCCCCAGTTTTTGCCGATCTGGGGCTAAATCTGCCAAACTAGGCAGGGAGAGATTACAACAGCAGGCGAGAAGAGGAGGAGAGCAGCTCCTTAGCTTGCCCGGAAAAATGAACAATTCTTCTCAGTTTTCTCCCCCCTACCGACTCAGGCTTTACATCCTGCAGCTCCCTCAAGAGCGAGGCGCGCAGGAAGATCACCACTCAGAAGGGTCCGACGCTCCCCAAAGGTGTGATCAAGCTCAAGGGCTCACTTAGGTTTGGAGGCAAGAATTCTACTCTAACTGGATCATTTACACTTGTCAGTTACCAGAGGGAAAGAGAGCACCTACTTACAGTAGGGGCTCGGGGCGACTATCCCCCAAGGTGGGGTTATGGCTCTGAGTGCCCCGAAGAAGGCTGGGCTCGGGGCTCGCACTTACCCTCGGAGAGCGCAAGTGTTGCCACCAGCAAGGTCACCAGGGCCATCACTTTCACGTCCATGGTCCTGGTTTGGGAGGCCGAGGGCGAGGCTGCGAGGTGTTCAGGGGATAGCGGGCGACAGAAGAGTGAAAGTCCAGAAGCAGAGTGCGCCTCTCCACACGCTGCCTCCTCTCCTCTATAGATGGGGCGAGCTGGGGGCTGGGAGAGGGGAGGGGAGGGGAGAGAGGCGGGGGGAAGGGTGGTTGGGGAGGGCCCAGAGGAGGGGGAGGGGAGTAGCTAACGATGATTTATTGCCCGTGGCATGTTATTACATCCTTCCTCTATTAACATTGTTGGACCGTGCCCAGAAGACCAAAACTCTCTCCGCCGCAGCCGGCCCAAAGATTGGCGAGTTTAGCCAACTTTAGACGGAGGAAAAGGAGAGTAAATAAATACTCCAAATAGAGCTGCCGAGGACGAGAAGTGGCCCTAGCTGCTCGGGGGAGTCACCCCAGACCTGAGCGGGGCGGGGAGCCGGTTTCGAAGCCTGGGGCACTTCAGTCCGTGGGGGGAGGGGAGCAGGATGGGGAGCAGGTAGGAGGGGGCGTAGTTGGCTGGGTCTATACATTGCGTGTATAAATGGCGTTTGCTTTTGAGGGGGAGAGAGTCTAGAGGTGGGGGAGAGGCAATGATCAATGTGGCCACTCCTACCACTTCACAGATTCCCTAGCATTGGGGGGAGACCTTTCTGGGATCCTGATTTTCTCCTGACAAGTTCTCTCCTTAGAAAAAGGGTTCTTATTTATTTTTTTTTAATGGATCATGGATGCCTTTGACAGGGTAGAGAAGCCCAAGCACTCTTCCAGGAATAACGTTTTTCAGTGTAGGAAAACAAAATAAAGAGAATCCCAAAAGAAACCAATGATACTGTAATGCAGTTTATACTTATCATCTATAGAAACCCCATCAGTCTATATGTATTGATCGACGTGTGTGTATATACATATAATTACACATACATGCCTGTGTGTGTATATGGTTCACAGACCAGAGGTTACGAATCCCCGCTCCAGCTTTCTATTGTAGCCAGATTCAGAAGGAATTCCTCTACATCCTCTATGCTGGAAGTGAAGTGCAGTGTTCCTAAGACTGATTTTTCCATGTACTATATGAGCTTCGGGAGGGTGGGTTGTTCAGTCTCTGCCATCTAAATCTCAACCATCTGTAATATGGGAGAGCTCTGATCAAATGATTTCCAGGAAACCCTCAGTTCTGACAGTTTGGGATCCTCTTGGTGTCTATCAGGCAACACCTTGTGGATTGCAGAGAACATGGTTCAGTTCCACAGGGTTGGGGGGGGGGGGAAGGTAGGGGGAAAATAAAAAGCATCCTTCACTCAGATTGAATATTGGGAGAAGGGTGGAAATGAGAGAATGGGTTTCCAATACTTGGGTGGGCCTTCCTCTGGCCAATCTGGAGGCCAGCAGATAGTAAAATTTTATTTTGAGCAGTGGAGCAAGAAGAGAGAGCCTGGCCTTCTTTTTTGGATATGGACTTCATGCTGCCTCAGGCCCTACTTACTCCCACCTCTCCTTACTCTAATTATAATCAATCCTTTTCTCTCCATTTCTGTTCACACAGGCTTGTGAAAAGAGCCCACTGAGAATATTCAAAAGTTTGCAAGTGGAATTGGGCCTAGGAGTGAGGAGTAAGGAGAGAGAAGAACAGGAAGCTTGCAATGAGTCAGGGAAGGGGAAAGCAATGTGGGGCAATAGAAAGGATTGTAGTTTAGCGCCAAGCCACAGCTTCGTCTTAGTAGATTCTGCCAATCTTGGGCATTGGGGAAGACTTAAAGGACTGGAGTCAATACTTGAAGTCAGAGGAATCCCTTTATTTCTGTGTAGTCTCAGGCAAATCACTTCACCTTCCTGGGTTTATATATAAACATACTGATGAAGGGAATAGTCAGAATAGGTGATCTCTGAGGCTTCTATATCTCCCAGCTTTTCATGATCCTGTCACTTCTCTTTTCGGGTTTCAGTTTTTCCCTCTGTAAAATAAAAGTATTGGCACTTGGGGATCTCTAAAGTCCTTCTGTTCAATGAATGGTAGAGCTACAAAGAACCTTGGCTATCATTTTTTTAGATGAGGAGGCTAAATTCCTGACAAGGAAAGTGATTTATTTACCCAAGATTACAAGATTGAGAAAATAGAAAGGTCCCAACTTTCCAATTTTAGAGTCCTCACACTAGAGAAGTTTTCCCTCATTTGAAGGTTCCTTAACTCATTCCAGGGAGCTGTCTCTATCCCAGTAGTCAACCCCCCCCAATCCTTAGAAGCCAACAAGTTCACTAGACCAGTGATCTCCATGTTCCCTCTTTACCCTCACTCCTCAGTCTCTTAGAAACATTGCAGCAGGTCCAGAGAGAGGGCTGCTTTGTTCTTAGGTCCTCAGGTTCTAAGAAACAGTGCCCTTCCAAAGTGAAATCCATGCTCCTATGTTTTTTTTTTTTGGTTTTGTTTTGTTTTTGTCCTGTTATTTTACTAGTTGGACTAAGATTGGTGAGCACTTGTGCAAAGGATCAACTCCCCTACTCCTTTCTCCCTTTCTATGCTTTTACTCTATCAAGGTCAGCAACTCAGGGACCCAGGTATTGTGAGAGGAATCTCTCACTCTTCTCCAATCAGACACAGAAACAACCAAGTAGCCAGCAGAAATCATTCATTCTTCTCAGATTATGGATTCAGGGATCCAAGATTGTGCAACTTAATCTCCCATCCCTGCCCCAACCCCAAATAGAAGAGATATTATGGAAAAAGCACTGGATCTAGAGAATTCAGCTTTCTCTAGAGCTTATTACTTTGTACAAATCAGGCTTTCCTGAGTCAATGATTCTCAATGTTAAAATGAGGGGAGTTGGATGGGCTATATGGTTACTGTGGTCCCTTCTTAATGAATATATCTCTGGTCTTAATTAGGAGCCAGTTTGACTAATAGATCTTTGGACTACAGATTTGGGGCTTTAACCAAAAGTTTAACATCATTTTCACCCTACCCTCACCCTCATCCTCACCTCCATATGCACTTTTCAATCAGCACTCAGATTTAGATAGAAATTTCCCTCTAATCTCCTAGAAGCCCAGAGCCAATGCAGGCTCTAGCACCCTCTAGCGATCAATATGTAGAGAAGCAGTTCTGAAAACATCCTGCAATTTCTTTCTAGCCCCCCCTACCCCCTACCCTCATATTTTCCATTTTCCCCCTCTTTCTCGTCAAGAATCATGTGCCCACATGTGTTATATAATGATTTACAATTGCAGAAGGGTAATTCGACCCAGTTTCCCAATTAACAAGGAAGCATCATAAAACTGTAGTGAACAGAGTTATAAATCAGGAGCAGGGAGGGCTGCACTCCCACCTCTACACCCTCCTCTCCCCCTGAATTTTCCTGGATCCCACCTCTCTACTACGGCTGCATTGGAGTTGGGGTTAGTAGCAGAGATTTCCTGTGGGCAGCAGCACTAGGGAGTCAGGTTTGTAGAGAGCCAAAACTTATTAGGATCTTTCAGGAAAAATTGGAAAACATTTCTTTTTGCAATATAATAGGTTGAGCAGAAGATAAATCAAGGTTTTGCCAAAAAGAGAAAGTCATCAAAGAGTACTATTCTGGTGAAGAGAAGAAATTCAGAGGACATTTCAAAAAGAAGAAAAGGATTCCCTCAGGTGTTATCTATCCCTCCATCCTGTATCTATTTTGTAGCATCTTTTTTTTTTTTTTAAGAAAACTTCAACTTCATCTATAAAATGGATGTAACAATACCTATAGCACTTACCTCATAGATTCAAATGAAAATGCATGTAAGAATATTTTTCAAAGATTAATGATGAAAGCTATCTTTGCATGTACTTGGAAAAAAGAAAATTCTATTAAAATTTTAAAAAGTATCTAAGATGCTTTGTCACCTTAAAGTACTATATCAATGTCATATATGTATACATATATACATGTGTGTGCATGTATATATACATGTGTGTGCATGTGTGCACATAATTTTTGAAAAGATCATAAAGTTAAACTGGAAAGGATACCTAAGACACCTGTCCAAAGGTGAAACAGAGTATGAACATTAAAAGGTACTTTTTCTCAGGTTGTTTTTCAGTTTAACAGAGAAAGGAAGAAGAGATCCCTTTTGACTGTGGGAGATTAGGGAGAGTTTTATTGAATGAGGAACTGAGAGAAAAGCTAAGTAGGTGATGGTGATTTTTCAACTTGGTGATAAGGAAGTTCTGAGTTTAAGGCATGGCTGTGAGATTGTAGAAGGAGGCTAGAAAGATGGAAAATTAAAAATCCACAGGCAAAGTACATATACCTGCATGGTTATTTCTGAATGGGGGTTGAGGAAATGGAAGAAGAGGGGAAATTGAAAACGGTCTTCAGGTGAGGCTTGGTAACTAGGGGGTTGATAGAGATCCAAAAGAAAGAAAGAAAAAGCAGGCTCTCACAAATGTTTGATTTATTCTACCTAAATAGACCTGGGAGATATCCATTGAGAAATGCTCATTTGGGGGTCTGTCCAGTGTATTTAATTTTCCTGAAGAAAATGAAGAGACAGAAAGAGAGACTTAAAAGGTTGTGTCTAGGACAAGACCAGGGCTTTCTTCACTAAATCTTGCTGATCTCATCTTGGGACATTTTAAAAATAAACGAGACCCCAAATGCTATAACATATGAAAGGAAGAACAAGTTTGCCTTGTTGTCTAGGTGAGGAGCAAAAGAATGTTGACTCCTTTTTTAAAGTAGAACAATAACTTCTAGAACAATAATAACAGAAGGATGTTGAACATCACAGATGTAGACTGAGAGGCACCTTCTTGCTTATGACAAGTCTTTTCCTCCCATCTTACCACCCACATGCTTTTTCCTTTGACCAATACCCCCCTTCTCCAGTTTCAACTTGGGGCTCAACCAGACTTTAAATATGAATAATATTTTGTATTTATGTAGTACTTTAGAGTTTACAAAGTACTTTCATCCCAACAAAGCTTTGTAATAAATAGTGAAGCAGTTAGGTGGTGCAGTATATAGAACTTGTCCAGAGTCACACAACTAGTGTTTGAAGTCATACTTGAACACAGGAAAAGGAATAATCCTAATCCATGCCCAGAATACTTTCTACTGAGCTACTTAGTTGCCTTCCCCAACTATAAAGTAGGGATATTAATAATATATTAATATTAATAGATAATAATCTACCTTATACTGTTGCTACAAGGATCATAAAAAATAATATTTATAAAATTCTTGGCACAAAGTAGATACTATATAAATGATTATCCCCTCCCCTTTCTCTTAGTATTAGCATTAAAGATCTGAACCTGAAAGAGACCTTAGACTGAATCCAACCTCTTCTTTTTTCTTATAGTACCTCAATTTGTCATATGTGTTCAACAAAATTACCAAAAATTCAAGGTATTTTATAGGATTAAATCCAATCAAAAAACATAGCTCATGAGCCCCCACTAATGTGACTACCATTACTAGTTATCCAGAGCATATAATTATCAAAACAAAGTTATGATAAACAAGTGTAATAAGACAAGTAATACATTCTCCCTTATAAATCTGATGCATAGCTTACTGACAAACATTTGGGGATATAAAAGATCCTTAATAATTGCTTGTTGATTGTTTGATTGAATGGAATATGTATACCATCAATAAGAGGAGAAAAAAGGGGCTGCTAGGTGGTGTAATGGATAGAGCACCAGCCCTAAAGGCAGGAGGACCTGAGTTCAAATCTGGTCTCAGACAATTAACATTTCCTAACTGTGTAACTCTGGGCAAGTCACTTAACCCAAATTGCCTCTGGGAAAAAAAAAAGACAAAATGCCTTTGGGGACAAATGGAAAAGTAAATTATGATTCTGGTGATTCCAGGCAACTGAGATGCTTCCTCTTTTTCACAAGAGGAAAGTAATGTCTGCTATTACTTTTGTTGCTTAAAATCTAGAGGGTTTTTGTAATTTGGGGTTATAGCTCAATCTAAAACAGAACTGATTATTTTCCCTCCTCAAACCTTCTTTTCTTCCTAACTTCCCTATTTCTGTTGATGCTGCTACCATCCTTCTATTCACCCAGATTCACAGTCTGGAACTTATACCTAATAGTTGCCAAAGCTTGCTGATTCTACTTCCACAATATATTTTTGCATAATCCCATTGTCTGCTCTCAAAAGGGCACCACTCTGGTTTGGGTCCTCTTTACCTCTTGTCTGAACTATTGCAATACTCTCTTAATTTATTTTAAGATCTCCATTCTCTCCTCTCCAGTTAATCTTCCACATAGCTTTCATCTTTGTACTTTCCTTTCTTATATATTTGAGATAGAAAAAAAAAGAGAATAAGAGAAAGAGAGAAAGACAATAAGAGAGACAGAGAGGGGAAGGAGGGAGAGAGAGAGAGGGAGGGAGATAAGGGGAAAAGAGAGAGGGATAGGGAGAGAAAGGACAAAGGAGAATTCACTAAAATTTTCTGTTCTATCTAACACAGGTTCTTATTACCATATTAAGGAATAAATGCATGAAAAAGCATTTTTAAATGTTTACTTCTATGCCCCAAACTATACTAAGTACTGGGAATAAAATGAGAAGAACATGGACAGAGCCTGCTCTCAAGGAGCTCATCCAAATTGATGGAAACAACGCATAAAGGAAAATTCAGTTTCAAGGAAGATGAAAAATCCCAAAGATCCTGAGTTCATACCAAGGACCAAGAGTTCTTAGGTTATATCACAAATAAGAATACTAGGATCTACAAGCAGGGGAGGTGGTGAGTCCTGATGGTCTTCCATCTCCCTAGAAGGAGTTGAGTTTGTGGTTATCATTTCATTTAAGTCTTAAAAGCAATAAAACAAATCAAATGAATTCTAGACCATTATCTGGCTATTATAGCAGTCACTTTTTCTTCTGCTGCTCAAAACCTCAAAAACTCTCTCTCTCTCTCTCTCTCTCTCTCTCTCTCTCTCTCTCTCTCTCTCTCTCTCTCTCTCTCTCTCTCTCAGAGTTGGGCTTAAGTGGCTTGCCCAGATAGGAAGTGCTAAGTGTCTGAGGCCAGATTTGAACTCAGATCCTCCTGACTTCAGGGCTGGTGCTCTATTCACTGTGCCACCTAGCTGATCCCTCTCTATTTCTTAATATTTAAATTTCATACTCTTTAACGTGACATTCAAGGTTCCCCCAAATCAACTCTCATTTTACCTCTCTAGCCTTATTTCCTCTTACTCCCCACCACATTGCTTTATGACCAAAGAGACCTAATTCAGCAGTATTCCTGGAATATGCCTGCATTTCCCCACCTAGGCTTGGACCATCTTCCCTCTTTTTCTTCATATGATGAATATGAATATGACAAATTCTTTTTTTTCCCTGAGACAATTGGGGTTAAGTGGCTTGCCCAGGGTCACAGAGCTAGGACATGTTAAGTGTCTGAGGTCAGATTTGAACTCAGGTCTTTCTGACTTCAGGGCTAGTGCTCTATCCACTGCACCACCTAGCTGCCCATATGATGAATTCTTCAAAGTCCAAGTGAATCACCTCCTCCACCAAAGCTTCCTGATTCTTTAGCAGGCAGTAACTATCTCTAAAGCACTTACCATGCAATTTGCATTTCACAGGTACCTGTATAGGTCATATGTCCATCTTGAGAGATCAGGAATCTAACAGAATGTTTTATGGACATTAGATATCAACTAACATCATGATGAAAATCTCAGACTATTCATTGATACTGAACATATGGTCTCCAGCCTCTGTGCAGCTAAGGTTTCCCTGTCCCCACATCATGCCTGCCCTGTACTCCTTTATCTCTGACCTTCAGAAGCCTCCTCTGGAAAGCTTGATTTACGGGGCACATCTTCCTTGAAATCTCCCCTGGCTCTCTTTCACCTGAAAATGTTATCTGCCTCCCTTAGGAGTGTTTAGAAGAGTATGTCCACACCCTAAGGTGTTACTTATTCTACCCCTCAAGAGAAGTAGGTGGTATTGCAGGATGCATTTGGCTATCCTTCTGCACACACTTAGGCTGCCACCCTTGGGACAGTTTGTCCAGATCTTTCCTTTCCCCATCATTCAATTGTCTATGTTAGGCACTTATTGGAGTAAAGATTTAACTCTCTCTCCTTACTCTTTATATTCCTACCTGCCCTCTTTCTGTATTTCCTCCCCTCCATTTAAAATTTGTCTAGGGCAGATGTATTTTTTATTGTTACATCTCCTGATTCTAGCTTAATGTCTTGTACAGAGTAGGGGGTTTAATAAATTTTTTTGAATAGAATCAAAAATGAATTGACAGAGAGAAGTAAACATTATTTGCTCTTATTGCTTAATTTCTTTAAGGCTTATTAGGCTGACCAGAATGATATATTTTCATCCATGATTATTCAAGGATATGCTTTTACTCAAATAATGGGGAGTTTTTTGGTTTTTTGAGTACAAAGTCACTAGATGGTAGCTCATTAAAAATGGTGAGTTAAGACTCAACTTTTGACTTGCTAAATTCTTTCCAAACCACAATTTTTTTAAACTACAGATTGCTCAGTAGCCTCTGGAAAAATGACCTAACAACACTCTTTTTAGTATGATGGTATGGTGTAGGGGTCACTAGATGCTGACAGATTTGATGAAACCAATCAATAATGGCAGTCCTTCAAAAATGAGAGACAAAAGTTTCCTTTGGTCCTCAACACTCAATTGCCCAAATTTAATTATTCTCATGCAGAGAATGTTCTCATATTTGCACCCTGACTTCTTGCAAGATTCAGCTAAATTTCCACTCTTTGCAAGCCTTTCCCAGTCTTTCTTAATTTTAGCACCTTCTCTCTGAGATCATCTCTAATTTTTTTTGTTCAGTCATGCCCAACTCTTTGTGATTCTATTTGAGGTTTTCTTGGCAAAGATAGTGGAGCGGTTTGTCATTTCCTTCTCCAGTTCATTTTACAGGGAGAAACTGAGCCAAACAGGGTTAGGTTGATTAGTTCAGGGTCATGAAGTTATGGAGTATAGGAGCCCTGATTTGAACTCATGAATATGAGTCTTGCTGATTCCAAGTCCAGTGCATTGCACCATTAACTGTCCCTCTTTCCAATTTATCCAAAGTATAACTTGTTTTCACATTGTTTCCCCCTTTAGATTTTGAGTCATTGAGAAAAGAACTATTTTTTATTCTTTTGACTTTTTTTTTGTATCTCAGTTCTTAGCACCTTGGCTTATAGTAGAAGCTTAATTGATTGGCTGACTTGCAAAATATATGTACACAAATCATATGTATATACATATGCATATATGAATATATATATGCATATATATATACATATATATAAAGGAACTGACATATACAGAGTTCATCAGTCCTAGACTGCTATAAATTCTCCTTTCAAAGAGACTATATTATGAATATGCAAATATAAATTATTCATGTGTGTAGATTTATTTATATCTGTAAAAGTACATTCACATGTGTGTATTATATGTATGCTGTGCATACAATCCATTTTGTCTATGAATATGTATATACTTGCATATATAGCCTGTGGTCCTGAATCATAGCTCAGAGTTTATGTAGTCCAAGTTCAAACTCCGGGCATCGCTTAAAGTCTCATTCTTTGGCTCACATTCCCACCTAGGATGTCTCCTGGGAATATCAAAGTATTGCTTATTTCTAGGTCTCTACAAAAGAGGTAAAAGTTTTCCTATGCTTCCCTTGTAAGCAGATTAATGATATCTATTAAATATAGGCAGTCTTTATTTCATTTGACAGAAAATGCAAAGTCTAAAGAACTTATGTTGAAATTCATAAACTGAAAGGACTGCTCTCTTTCTTCTTCAGTGAGTTCCTCCTACCTCAGGGACCTAGTTAGTCCTGTAAATCCCTAGAACCCTGTAGTTGAGGGTCCCATAGGAAAAAGGGAAAGCGAAAAGGGCTTCATGGAGTTGGTTCACCCATTCTCTTGGATGACTCACACCTGCTTCCTTATCTCTAAGCAATTCCTTAATTTAAACATATTCTCATACTTTTAGCATTTCCATTTCCTTATACCTGAACGCAATACATAACTCAGTGGTTATGGTAGCAGGCAAAAACGAGGCTTATTTCTATTCAATATAGATCTGTCCCTTACTACTTCTTAGCTCCAGCTCCAGCTCCATCATGGCACTGAAAATTATCCTTGATTTTGTGCCAATTAATATTGATGATTTGGATGAAGGAAAGAAAGGAAGGAAACAAGCATTTATAAATCATCTACTATGTCCCAGGCATTTTCCCAGATGGATTACAAATATTATCTCCTTTAATCCTCACAACAACTCTGGGAAGTAGATGATGTTATTATTCTCATTTTACAGTTGAAGAAACTGAGGTAGAAAGATATCAAATGACTTGCCCACTGTCACCCAGACAGATTTGAATTTAGTTCTCCTTATTTCAGGCCCAGTGCTCTATTCACTTTGCTATTTAGCTGACATTTATATCTTATTAGCAGGTGATAAGAAAATTGTCAGGGACAGGTAACACTGTTGATAACAGCATCTTTTTTTTCCCCCAAGGTTTTCATAAGAAAGGTCCAGTGAAGATAATGCTGGATTGAAAATTAGAATTTAGGGAATCATATCCCAGTTTTGCTACATAGTACCTATATAGCTTTGGGCACCCAACTCTCTGGGACCCTTAGACAAAACGAAATGATTAGATTAGACAGATAATCTCAGATTCCATGATTCTATCATCTTAGAACAATGGATCCAGTCTAGAAAGTTAAATCTTATTAGAGATAAATATAAAATATATAAATAGGATTTAAAACAAAAGAAAACAAAATATCATAAAGCAAGATGTGTTGGATATGTAGCAGAAGTATACTGGAGCCTTCTCATAAAAGCTCACATTGATTGTTAAATTTTCAGTTTGTGCACTTATGCCTCAGAAACAGCAAATACTACAAATTATGACTTGATTTATTGTTTTGCTGATTGTCTAGACTTAAAGTAATGGAGAGAATGTTAATTAACACAGATTAAATCAAGATGTGTGTCTTCTTGGAGAATAAGTCGTTAAACTTTTATAACCTTTACAAATCTTGGAGGTGTGACTAGATAATTTTTATGTGAAAAAGATCTGGAAGTTTTGATGGTATAGAAGTTCTTTACTTTGAGGAGTATAATGTATGCTGAATAAAGTCAAAAAAATGTTCAAGTCCTACTTCTGACACTTTATGTAACCATAAGGAAGTCCTTTAACCTCTCTGACTTCAGTTTTCTCATCTGTAAAGTGGGAGCAATGTTATATTATATGTACATATACAAACACACACATATATGTATTAGCATTTATCTCATAAAATTATTGTGAACCTTAAATGAGAACAGTGGCTAGAGCTAGAGTCTTGGAGTCATATTCAAATCTTGCCTTAAATATTTACTATCTATGTCACTTAATATCTCTCCCTCAGTTTCCTCATTTGTAACAAAAAAAGTATCACCTACCTTACAGTTTTGTTGTGAGAATTAAATGAGATAATGTGCAAATAAATGCTAGCTATAATAAGTATAAATGCATCTAAAATTCTCTGTAAACATTAAAGGGCCATAAAAATGTCAGACATTATTATTTGATGTAAATGAATAGTACAATATGGCAGACAATTGAAATTTAGGGATGGCATGAATGAAATCTCAGGCCTAGGGTCCCGAGAAAGAAAGATAGTAGTATGTAAGTCCTGGAATATTGAACTCAATTCTGGTCTTTGACAGCTGAAACCTTTGGAATGATGATTCCTATTGAGGTGACAAATAGGTTCCTCTTGAGTTCCCTTATGACTCAGAGATCTTGTGATTCTGGGCAGCTAAAATGTTCAGTAGACAGAGTGCTGGGCCTGGAGTCAGAAAACCCTGAATTCAAATCTAGTCTCAGACATTTACTAGCTGTGTGTCTCCAGGCCAAGTCACTTAACTTTTTTTGCCTCAGTTTCTTTATCTGTAAAATGGGAGTAATAATAGTACCTACCTCCCAGAGTTGTTGTGAGGATAAAATGAGATAATATTTGTGGCACAGTGCCAGGCTTATAGTAGGTGCTGTATAAATATTACCAATGATTATGATTAGTGTGTGTGTGTGTGTGTGTGTGTGTGTGTGTGTGTGTGTGTGTGTTGAAGAGGATGGAATCAGAAGGAAGCCAACGTTTTCACTAGAAGATGCAAGCTGACTTTAGTCACAGCAGCCTGGGAATATTCCATTCCAGGTAAGATAAGAATGCCTTTTCTCAGGTCAATTAGGATGGGGAGAGTCCAGCATGGAAATGGACACATTCCTTGATGGAGGAACAGAGCCCCCTGCTGGAATATTTTTGAAGTCTCAAGAATGAATTTCTAGTTATGGATGGCTACCCCCATACAGTATGGTTTTGTTGGCAGGCAGCCATGTTTAAGTTTTGGTACTTGGGGTGAACAAAAAAGAAGCTTCATAATATTTTTAAAAGGACTGAAAGAGGAATACAAAAGTTAATTAGCCAGATATTGTGTCTCTATGACTTTGTTGGACCTTATCAGTATGATTGTTCAAGCTAGATGAACAACCTTTAGAGGAAAAAAAAATAGACTGGGTACTCCAAGTGCTTTATGAGCAGGCTAATGGATTGCTGCCTAAATAATTGCAACACTTCTTTTTTAAGATATCTGGTGCCACAATAACAGAAGTCTTTGTACATAGGGATCATCTAGAGATTTCTATCTATCCCCAGGGTTGGGGAATACCATGGCTGACATAATCAATAAATACAGACAATTAGTGTCTACTCTCTGCTAAGTGCCAAGAACAGAAATATATAAAAAGAAATCACCTCTCCCTTCAAGGAATTTACAATCTAATGGGAGAAGACAAAACAAAACAAAAAAGAAGCTAAAAAGGAGGGTGGGGATGCAGTGACATGATGGAGAATTCAGGCAGAGAAACAATGTAGCCAGATACTTTCTCCTTAAACAGAGGTTTGCTGTTCCTTGCCCCACCTTCCAATTGAAGAGTCAGATCATGGTGATGTGATAGGGTGCAAGAGGTGCTTTCACAATGATGTCCTATGCTACATAGTACCCATAAAATACTGGCATTGAGACAACAGAAACAATAATGCAAGGTAGGAAGAATGAAATAGTTTGGGGTTTCTTGTCAGCTTAATGAACACTCTCCATTATCCATTTTCTCTATCTACTGTGCTTTAATCCCTAGCCATGAGTAACTTGTGGATAGGATAGTTATACCATTCCAATCTGGGGATTCCAAGGATCAAAACACGGTTTGATTTGGGAAACTAAATCTCTGCCCTTTATCAAGGCTTTTAATGTGTTACTAATAGTGGAAGCTAAGTGGCACAATGGATAAAATAGTGGGCCTGGCATCAGAAATATCAAAGTAAAATCCAGCCTCCTATATCTGTTAGCTATATAACTCTGGGCATGTCACTTAACCTTTCTCTCTCCAACTGTGAAGTAAGGATAATGACAATATCTACCTTTCAGGTTTTGGTGAGGATCAAATGAGATATTATTTGTAAAGCACATGGCACAGTGCCTGACTCATAGTAGGTGCTATATAAATGCTATCTATGGCTATGATTATTATTATGTGTGTGCTAGCACATAGTGGGTATTATTTAAATACTTATTCTCTTTCCTTCTTTATAATAATAGCTGGCATTTATATAATTTTTAGATTTACAAAGTATTTTAAATGTTATCTCTTCTGAACTCAAAAACAACCCTGTGAAGTAGGTGGGATTATTGTTGCCATTTTAAAGATGAGAAAAACTGAGACAGACAGGGCTTAAGTAATAGCACCACACAACTATTATATCTGAAGTCACATAGGTATTAACTCTGATATTAGATTTTGTACCCAGGAGTTCCTCAGTCCAAATTTAATACTCTAAAAATTACATAATCTAAATGTCCCAGAAGTCTCAGAATTTTTAGTCACAATTAAGGGAAAGCTGTTAGTGGATAATTCTGAGCATGTAATGAAATGATGTCCCTCTGTTGGCAGATGAGAAGATTCTCAGAACAACTTTTCTTTGGGATTATTGATATTGTACCTGGCCCTAGATTCTGCTGTGGCTGGATTGGCTATGAAAACACCATTCCATTTTGCAAGGACTAGAGCTTGCAAAGACAGCAAATAGCTAGAGGGGTTATTTATTTATATAGTTATTTATCGGATAATTTCTATCAGATGCTCTGGTGAACTAGGGACTTCTTAATAAGGAAAAAATAAGCCTATGGCTGCCATGTTGATTACATGAGACTCCCATTGTTAGTTACTGAATGTTATTTAGAGGGGAGGTGAAACCTACTGATGAGTGAAAGAGTTTTGTTATTAAGTATTACATTTTATTAGTAGATAATTAAATATTGTTAAATAAAACCAGGTTCAACCATACAACTATCTTATTATGCTCTTTAATTAGGTGAGAGAATGGCTCTATTCTGAAAAGAGGAGTGAATATCACACCCACTTTATTGGTTATATCCATGCCCAAAACTTATGTGGGTGACTGATGGGGAGAACTACTAGAAGAGTTATTTCCCCTTTCCTTTCCTTTACTGTTTTCCCAACTCAAGCCTACTCAGATCCATCCAGAATGGCTGACTGAGAAGGGCAACATAGCTCCTCACACTGAATGCAGTAGGAATCACCAATGGTGGTCTTGTTGGTCAGATTAGAGGCTCATGTCTATGCCTCAAACCTCCAGAAACTGCATTTCTTCCCTGTCATGTCCCCTCAAGACTTGTGGACCTCTCTACTTACTCAACAGCTGAACTCTCATATATGCCATCTCTTCAATTAGAATGTGAATTCTTTAAGAGTTTATTGTACTTTTCTATTTGTACACCCAATCCTTAGCATAATACTTGGCACTTATTAAGTACTCGATAAACTGTTTTCACTAATTAATTGGTTAATTAATGTATTCTACTGAGAAGAAGACATTTCTCTAAAGTTTTAATAGCATCATTGACAAGCTTTTAGTATCATTATCCAGCTATGGACAGATGTGTACATTTACCCAATAAAATCACTTTTAGCCCTCATCCTTTCAACAAAACTTTCTTCCTTTTAGAGTTTTCGTTGTCTTATTGAGCCTTACAAAATCATTCTCTATAGAAACAAACATGCTTAGCTACTTAGTGTAGGATTTACTCAATATGGGAGCAATAAAAAGCAATGAAAAAATGCTTAATAATGGCAAAACCATGCACAGTAAAATTTATATGTTATTAAAACATTGAAGTGCCCTTAAAGTCACTAAGTCATGAATAGGAAATCATTAGAACCCAAAGCTCTGGAAAATATGTTCCCTATGTCCACATCTAAGAGAATGAATGTACCCACTGGATCACCTCTCTCTTTTCCATTAGGGCTACACTTTGGGTAAGGACAAAGAAATTTTAAAACTCAATATTTCTCCTCAACATTTGGGCATAAAACTTGTAATCTAGGACAAACTGAGACTTACATTAATTGGGATTTTTCCCTTTCTCTACAATCCAGTCACCATCAAGAACCTCTGTTTCTGACCTCTGCTGGTCAATAGTATAGCACATGAGGGGAATGAGTAAATTCATTAGTCAGTTCAGCAACTTGTGATACTACTGTCTTATTATAGCTGTCACTTTTTCCTATACGGAGAAAAGAAAATTATTTTTCTCTTTATTTCTAGTTGACATAACCTCTGTTTCCCTACCCATTATAAAAGTCTCATTTCTCCATGAAGCTTGGGCATGGGGGATGGTACTATGAAGAAATTGACTGAGAGGGGCACAATACTAGCTTAGTGAGAGAACGAGATTGGGATACTCCATGAGTTGTGTCCTTGTCCTGTAACTTTTGGCAGTTGATACTCAAGCTCTGAGTTTGCTTATTATTTAGTGGCCATTGTTTCAAGTTTCAATGGTGATTGCATCTGCATGACCTCTGGAAGTTTCTGATGGCCAATGGAACTGGAATTATCTGCTGAAAGCAGTTTATTTTTGAAGTCAGACATTTTCATATTCATCACAGGGCAGGACTATACATGCCAGTGATATGAATAATTAACTAATGTTATGATATGTACAATCTTAAAAACAACATGATCTTTTGGAGAGGGGCAGTGCTCTTTAAGTCAGAACTCAGAATCTGGGTTCATATTCTGCCTCAGATACTTACTAGCAATGTGATTCTTGACAAGTTCTACTTTAATCTATCTGTGCTTTAGTTACTTCATCTGTAAAATGAGAGGGTAGGATTTAATGTCCTGTAAGGTCATTTATTTAAAGAGAAAACTCTTCAAACAATTTAAATTTATACCTTTCCTGGGGAAAATGAGTTATAATAGGCGTGTTTGTGAAGGTAATCCAAAAGGTAGACTGAGTCAAAAATCATTGTGATCTTTGTGGTGCTGAAATTTAAATGGCTAAAATAGAAGCAAGAAATCAATCAGAATGGAGAGTCAAGTCAGTGAAGGTCAATGTTGGCTCAGGAAGCCAAATATAAGGAGTATCAGTAAGATAGCTCTTTGTATGACTCAAATCTGCCTCCCCACAGCTTCAACCTTTTATCGTGGTAGCTTTTGTTTCCCACCCCCATCCTGGCTTGAGATGTTGTATGGCCTAGAACCAAATCTGCTGTGTCCCTTATGACTCAGCTGTTTTTATAGAGTTCTGAACTAGATACCTTTGTGTAAATAATTACATTGTGGATGTGGGGCCAGGTGAGATGAACTTCTTAAGTAAAGGAGGGACTATCAGAATAAAGAAGCAATTCATGGGCATAAAGAAGAGCCTGAGCCAATGTGGGGTCACCTGAGAGGGACTACAAATCCAGGAAGAGAGGATGAACTGCTTTCATAGAGACTAAAGCCCAGCAAGACACTAACCACATCTTCCTCCAAGACAGGAAGTAGAAAGAGATTTAATCAATCTTGTATCCAAAACTTCCACTTTCTCTTACTGTTGTGCTCCAGTTCTTTTGTCAGAAAGTTCTATTGCAATCTCCTAAGCTTTGGACAATCGAAATCCTGAAAGCTGAGTCCCTTTAGAAGAAAACAGTTTTGCTGAAGAGAGATATATAATACAAATTAGCAGGCACACAGGTAATAGAGGAAATCTTTAGCTCAATTGCAAACATGCAGACTCAAGATAAATTGAGAAGTGTCACTATAAGTTAAGGCCAAGCACATGGGCCCTTAAGTGAAATTCCTAGCTTTGCAATTTCTATCTATCACTTTCTATGTATATCTATCCATTATCTATCTATCTATCTATCTATCTATCTATCTATCTATCTATCTATCTATCATCTATCCATCCATCTATCCATCTAATGTATCTACCTATCAACTACCTATCATCAATCTATCTTTCTTTCACCTATTATCTATCCACCTATATATCATCTTTCTATCTAAAATCTATCTTCTACCTATCATCAATTTATCATCTATCTTTTATCTATCTACCTTTTATCTATCTGTCTGTCTGTCTATCTATCCATCTATCATGTCTATCCTGTCTACCTATCTACCTATCATTTATCTACTAATCTTCAATCTATGTATGATTAATGCACCAGTTTGTCTGTCATCTGTATATCTTTATCAATCAATCTATCATCTATCAATCTATCACGTATCTTCAATTTATACATAATCTATCTATATGTTATCTATCTCTGTCTCTATTATCTGTCCTCAATCCACGTATCATATATATATCAGTCTATCTACTTTCGATGTATCTTCAATCTAGGTATCCTATATCTTTTTGTTGTTTATCAGTCTTTTATTTACAAACCTTCAATCCATATATGATTAATACATCAATCTATCATTTGTGTATATTTGTCATCTATCATATATGCATGGATAAAATACATACATATACATGTGAATATACATGTGTACATCCTTTGTGTATACACACATGTGTATACAAACATGCATGTTTGTGTGTGTGTGTGTGTGAGACACCTGCAAATTTATTTCCTAGGTCAGTGATTTCATAGGGATTTCAGGATAAGGAATTTCCTTTTATAAGTAGATTGACCCCCTCTCTGTAATTTAGATTCTTAGTGACCTCTCTGTAGGCATTGAAAATAAGTAACTTGTTGAAGCTAACATAGCTTATATATGTCCAGGGTGGGATCTTAACTCATTTTCTGACTTCCAAACCCGCTTTTTATCAACTATACCATGTTGCTCTTAATATATACAAATATATAAATGATAAATAATTATGATAATAAGAAACTGCTTTCTAATAAGTATAGAATTATTAACAATAATCAGAAAAATATAAAATAAGCACCTATTCTTAAGGATAGCTAAGGAATAATGACCAATACCTGTCTTATCCCAGAGGAGACTGGGAAGAGTGAGAAGTGTGAGAAAACATTGTGTTCCTCAGTCTACCAAGAAAAGAAGAGGAACAGGACACAAAGTGAATCATCTCTCTGGCTTGCTGAAGGTAAGGGAATCAGAACAGAGAGAGCACAGCCAAAAGCTTCTTTCTGCTCTCTTGGACACAAAGCAGAGACGAGACAGACAGTATAAGAGTGTAGCCAAGACCCTTCTCTTCTGTTCAACTGGACTTGGAAAAGAGTGAAAGAAAGGGCAAGTCCCTAAAGACTATATCTTGGAACTCTATGTATTACTTCCAGTCAAGTCCGTTCAAATATTCCTCATCATGCCTCTTCTTGCCAGGCTCCTAGTTTTGCTTCACTTCCCTAGAAGGTGAAGCAACATTTTAATTATCCACATGCCAAACTCTTATCAATTTTGCAGGCCCATGGAGATAGTTTTATTTTTCTAAGGCAAGTGGGAGTTTTAGATTTTGTGGGGAAAGGATAGGAAAGAAGTTGATCCATTAATGAATAGGAACTTTCTTCCAAAATTTAGCTCTAATGATTCATTATGATAGATTTTAATCAACTGAGGCAATTAGGTGATACAATGGTTAGAGACAGCATTAGGAAGACCTGAATTCAAATTCTGCCTCAATCTCCTAATTTTGTGAATCTGGATGAGCCATTCAACATCTTAGTTTCAGTTTCTTCCTATATAAATTGGGAATAATAGTTGCCTATACCACACAGGGCTGTTGAGAGGATCAAATGAGGTAACATATATAAAGCTCTTTGTAAATCTTAAAAGTAACACTATTATTATTATTCAATAAAAATCTGTCTTGTTGATAAGAGAAAACTGTCCCTTAACTCAAAGCTCATTGGGGTCCACTCTTTTGTGAGACTCCTTGCCTTGGTTGGAACTGGGTGAGATATTTATTCTACATGCTTACATCAACTTCAAACAGTTAAAAAGTAACTTGGTATCAGTAATAATGCCAAAGATGACATAGTCAAAGATGGCTTAGCAGTCAGGCTTGTAAAACTGCTAAGGCTGGTGATGGTATTGGCTATGGACTACATCATCTCAAGGCTGAATAGCAGCAGTGACTTGAAATCTGGCCCAAGATGATTTTAATCCATGACTTATGTGGGTGTTGGGTTCCCTGCCCATTTTCCTTTTATGTGATTCTTTTGGATCCCTATATATTATTTTTTAGATTGGCAATGCAGGGAATAAATATTGTTTGTGGAGGTGAATACCTTAAGAAGGGTGGGTCTTTAAGGAGAGTTGCAGGAATAGATTGAGCAAAAACCTAGAGTTAATCGATACCACTAGGGCTCTGTTAGTAATTATAGGACTTTACTCTACCCTCCCTTCCACTGAATTTTATATTGTGTAGCTGATTAGTTCAGACTGACGTGCTCCCATCAGAGCAAGGATATAATAGCAAGGAGAAATATATATGTTAGCTGAGTTTGAGGATTTAAGAAAACAAAGACCCAGGTACATCTCTCTTAAGCTAAACAAACCATGTGAATATAGTAATTCATATGAGAAGGGAACAAAATATGTGCACCATTTCTACTTCATTCACAATGAAAGAAAGTATGAGTTGGATGCTCCAATATAGGGTAAGCAAACCCCAACCACTTCTGGACTAAGTCTATCTGAGAAGATTCAATAGCATAATGGATGGTAAATCTTCAGAGTTAAGGCTTACATTCATAGGACTTATCAACTCCTTAACCCACGAGTGTATACTCCCAAGAAATGGACTTATTTAACCAACCTATTATTATGGTTATTATTATTTAGATGTTTCATGCTTATAATATCATTGCGCTTATATTCATACTGTCTCCATACCTGATTCTTAGAAACAATTATTTTAGTAGTCATCTTTTGAGTAGTCTTTATATAATTACTGTAATTATTTTCTGAATTTCTCAATAGCATATTATCCATGACAAAAATGAGTAGAAGATCAAAGCAAGATCATAAAAGGCAGGGGATTGCTAACTATTAAAATGGGACTAGGAGCATGGCACTATTGACCAAATGGTGCCTATTTCCCAATGCTAATGTATTATTAGGATGTCAAGACCTCACTGCAAAGGGAGGACATACATTTCCCATGTTCAATGTGTTCTCAGCCCTTCTTTTTTTATACTTATACCTTACAATCAACTAAGATATGAGCAGAAAGTTTTACCTATAGTTTGTCAATAGTGATTGGTTGAATAGGTCTGATCAAGGCCCTCTTTCTCACACCAGATTTAGGGGCTTTCCTCTGAATTTTCTCCAACAGACACCTTCCAGCTGGATGGGGGAGTGGTTACCCAATTGTCACTAGGATATCTATCTGATGAGTACACATCATGATGTTCTCTTGACTATCTCATCAGGATTTGGGAACAGAAACTATTACTTTGATGATACTAGTATTGGTCTCTGTAGATGTTTGATAGGTAGCCTAATTCTTCTCATGGATGTTGAAATTTTAAGTGTCAGTCTTTCTTACCGGAGGCCTATTCCATACTCTTTCCTATTCCTTCCTCCCTAACCCTTGGGATATGGTTGATTTGAATTCATTTACAGATTAAATAATATAAAATGTACATGAAATAAATAAAAGTAATTTCTTGTGGGAGTGGGAGTGGGAGTGGGAGGTGAGTAAGTACTAATAGGGGAATAGGCCTTTGTACCTTCGTGAATTTATCACTATTCTCATACCACTTTGGGGAAAGCTTTCATTCACCTGTTTTCTCAAATAACATTTATTTAATGTCTCTGGCATTAAAAGTACTGATCCACATCACTGAGGGAGATGAAAATATTATATAAGACATGACCTCTTCCCTCCTAGAGCTTATAATAGTTACTCTTTATTAGTGTTTATATATATATGTGTATATATATATATATATATATATAATTTTTAAATAAGCACACAACTACTGCGCACAGTGTGAGGAAAAGGACAGAAATGATGGGATTCCTGGAGCATAT
>JAJPUD010020692.1:0-20700 GCA_023553655.1 Myrmecobius fasciatus | reverse complement strand
CTCTTAGCATCTCTTGTCCATTTCACTTTTATAGCATCTCTTTTGTAGATTTCACCTTTGTAGCATCTCTTTTGTAGATTTCACCTCTGCAGCATCTTTTGTGGATTTCACCAGCATCTCTCCTTGAATTCACCTGGGCAGTATCTTTCCAATACCCTGCCCTCTCTTCTCTCCGGGGACACTGCCACTCCCCTAGTACAGGACCTCCTCACCTCATGCCTGGACTATTGCAATGATCCTTTAATTGGTCTCTCTGCTGTCTCTCTTCGTTCTACTCCATCCTCTACTTAGCTGCCAAAGTGATCTTCCTCAAGTATAGATTTGAACACGTCACCCACCTCTTCAGTAAACTTGCAGTGACTTCCAGTTACCTCCAGGATTAAATATAAAATCTTCTGTTTGACATTAAATTCCTATGACAACTCACCCTTTCCTACTTTTCCAATTTTCTTCTATTTTATTCCTCTCTTGACACCTGCTTCCTTGCTGTTCCTTGAACAAGACACTCGTCTCCTGACTAGATATTTCTTTTGGCTTTCCCTTATTCCTAGAATGTTCTCCCTCTTCATCTTTCTCTTGACTTTCTTCAGGTCCCAGCTAAAGTCCCACCTTCCATAGGAAGCCTTTCCCAATTCCTCATAATTCCAATCCTTTCCCTCAGTTGGAATCTCCAATTTATCTGTTTATCTGCTCCACAGCTTGTTTGTACAAAGTGTTTACATTGTCTTTCATCAGATTGTGAGCTCCTTGAGGGCAGGGTTTGTCCTTACCTTCTTTTGCCTTTCTTTATATACCCAGAACTTAGTATAGTGCCTGACACATAGTAGGCACTAAATCAATGTTTCTTGACTTGATTTGACTTAATCTCGTGTTTTTCAGGTGAATTGTTGTCAGAATAAGTAGACCCTCCCGATTTTGTGCTTCTGAAATCAACTCTTTTTGAGCCTGGGTGTGAATCATCCCATTGATCCTGATTGAGTTTTATCTCTTTTGAGATCAGAGCCCAGTGCTTTGACCTACTGAATGACATTGTCTTAAAATCCCAGTCATTTCACCTCATCTGGATCATCTCCTCAGCTTGGTATCCTGTGCCCTTGAGAGTGGGATGAGAGATTGTGTGCGGGCAGACACCTGTGAGCTGCTAATGCGCAAGCCCATTGCAGGCCCAAGTGGAGGTGGAACAGGGGTTGGGAAGAAGGAAACTTCTCTGGAGTTGGGCACATGTAACCTATTGGTTCCAAGCTTTAAACAGAGCCCAGGATAGATGCCACAGGGAGGGTGCCAAGCCATGGCCCTCACCCTCAGAGAACCAACCCCTAGTCTGAAAGTGAAGGACCATGGATAGTCTTCTTGGAGGTAACATGGTACAGCTGTGTCTGAGAGTAGGAAGGGTATACAGGACTTATAGAGGCCTGACTTATATTGGCACCTGATCTTGAGGTCTTTACTTGGGCCTGGTGGATGCTAATTGTGTCCTAAAACTGAGTTTCTGGGACTGGCCTGTATCACCCCCCCCCCCCATTACTTAGGGGCTGGCTCCTCCAGCCTTTCCTCTGGTTCATCAGTGAGGAGAACGGTGTGACTTTGGGCAAAGCCCTTCTCCTGTAGGGTCTGTTTCTCCTTTGAGGAGAGTTGCAGAATATTAGGATTATAAGGGAGATGATGTGATATCCTGAAGTTCCCTTCCAGCTGAGATGTTCTGGAATCAGGGGTCATCCGGTTGAGGCTGGATTATCCATCACTGCTTTCTCAGAATTTGGGACAGCTCTACTCATTAGAAATTCTTCCTGAGATCCGGTCTGAATCTGCCTGGCAGCGCCTCCCCCCTTTGGCCTTCCAGTTGTGTCCCCCACCTCTTCTTCACCAAGAGAACCAATGAAAGACACTGGGACGTCTCTAAGGGAAGGGGGCGGGGGCTGTCGGCAATTTCCCTCAAAGTTTGCTCCCCCCAATCTCCCCTATCTTATTTTAAGGATTTGGGGCTACCCACAGCCAAACCTGTTTTTCTTTGTGGCCAGTCAGCTGGGAAGAGGACACCCCATTTTCACCCCCTACCCTACCCCCCACACCCCCCATTCCTTGGCTCTCGTCTCCTTTTGCTGTCGGTCTCCCCTATCATTTCCCACAGGTGAAGTGCTTCCTTCTCCAGCCCCAGCCTCTGTTTGAAGAACTCTCTCCCCCATTCTAGGGCACTCACCCACTCTTTGGCCTCAAAGGGTTCCTTTGCCCACCCCAGGATCCAGCAGGACACAGGACTGGGGCCCATATGCGGGAGCTGAGATTCTCCTCCTGGTTCTTTGGAGAGGCTCAAGTCTTGCGGCCCACGGGAAAGGTTCAGGACGGGGGTCCTCGTCTGAGCCTGGACCCCGGAGGCCCCTACAGCCGGACCAAGGGGGAGGGGCGTGTTTGGCCCACCACACCACAGCACTCGGGAAATGTGCTTTATTGCAACTGTTTATTGCATTTTAACCTGGAGCAAATGGCCCAAAGGCCAAAGGGCACCTCCCCTGGTCGTCGCGACACGCACACGTGGGGACAAGTACAACTGTAAGGACCGGTCTAGCAGCTACGTACGCACAGCATGAGTTGTCCACGCACACTAACAATGACTGACTGGGTTCCTTGTGAAGCAGTTGGGCTTTTTCCTTTTCACATTAACTACATGAATTTCTCTTGACTACATCAAAGAAGACAGAAGTTTTACACAAGTAACAACAGGGACACAGGGCGCTGGAGTCACATGCTGGAGTTCACCCAGGCAAACGACAGTTCTAGAGGGGAGGGGGGAGGGGAAGGGGAAGGAAGAGGGAGGGAGGGAAGGAAGCCCCTCCTCCCCCCTGCCTCCTCCCCTCCCTCTGGGGGCCAGGAGGGCTGGGGCAGGGCCCAGGTCCATCCTGTAGCCTGGAGACAGGCTGGGGAGGGGTCTTTGGGTGGGGAAGGGAGGCAGTGCTGCGGGAGAGCAATGGGCCGATCTGGGCAGACCACCCTAGGCCAGAGGGGGTCTTTCCCGAGAAGCTAGCTGGGAAAGGGCAAGGGGAAGGGACAGGATAGGGCTCATCCCCAGGGCCCCTGCTTCTCCTGGCCTTGGGGGCCTGGCCAATGCTGCCCTTGCTTGGCTGGCACTGATCTGGGCATATCTGGACATCTGCAGCTGCCCCATGGCCCCATTCGGGTCGTCTCAGAAGCTGGGATCCTTCAGCCTCCTCTTATCCTCAGTAGCCTGGAGAGCTCGAACCGGGCACCCACAGCCTCATTCCTCCTCCTGGTCTTCCCACAGGGTCCCGAGACCCCCCCCCCAAGCATGGGCCCACAGTTAGCAGCAAGGAGCCAAGCTCCCCAGGCAGGTGACAGCAGCAAGGTCAGAGAGGCTTCCTGTTGGCCGCCCCTCCCAGGGGCTGATGCACCATGACAGCCGAGCCCCGCTGCCCTCGAGGCCGTCCCAAAGCGGCCGTCCGGTGTCCTTGGGGGCACCGGACAACAGGGGTCAGCCCAGTCTTGCTGCCGAAGCTGTGTCCCCGATCTTCCTCTGCCCCCGCGGCTGGGGAACTGTGCAGATGTCTGCCAGGACCACAAGGAAGGAGTCCGGGTCATGCCCGGCTCTGCTTTCTCGGGGGCTTCTGGGAGGGCGCAGGTTTGGTGCTTCTGTTGGTGCCCGTTTCTCCATCTCACGCTGGCTCCTTGAAGGCACAGGCTTCCAGGCGGGCGGGCCTTTGGGGGCCCCTTCACCCTCTTCTTGATGGAAGACGCACATGGAGCTTGGGCCGGGAAGCTCCGCCAGCTGCCGGGGAGGGTCTGTCTCCCAAGAGTTCCCCCAGAGGGGCTTCTGACGACAGCCTGGAGCAGTTCTGAGCCACCCCCTGGTCCTTTCTCGGCCCCACCGACGCCGCGAGCTGCCGCCTGCACCTTCTCACGGTCTGAAACACGGCCGAGTCAGGAATAGTCACGAGAAATGCCCAGATCGGAGACTCCTTCCTGCTCCCCCAAACGGTGTTCTTCTGCAGCACAGAACCCCCGGATCGGTGCCCCCAGGAGCCACGATGACGTTCGGCTGAAAGCCCCTCGAGGGCCCATCCAACTGCCCCCGCTGCTGCCAGACCTGGGAAGACAGCTAAGACTGGCAATGGAGCGAGTCCTCTCGCCCCCCAGCCCGTGGGAAGGGTTTTGTTTGGGCTTTTTTATGCGTGGTCCCAAGCACAGAAGTCACTGTGGACTCCTCGACGCTTCCTGCCCAATGTTCCCACGGAGAGCCAGGGTGGTGGGCAATAAGACAAGAAGGGGAACGTGGGCAGACGCCCCCCTCCAAAGCCCTCAGAAGTGGAGGCTCCGGGGCCTGCTGAGCGGGCGGGGAATCTGCTGGGTCCCGGTGCCAGAGCCAGGAGGAGGAACAGGACCCGGGCACCAGAGGAGGTCAGAAGCCCGCGATGTAAGCTGAGAATGGGCAGGGGTGAGAAAAGGAGGCGTTCGGGTGGCCCTGGTCTCACCTGCGGCACTCTGTAAGCACGGGGCGCTGGTCTGGAAACACAAGATGCCCTAAGGTCCCGGGTGGTCTTTGGGCCCAGGACAGGCCACAGATGGCCAGGGGCTCCTTCCGGCACTTGGCCAGACCCAGGAGGTGGGGGGCGGGATGAGCAAGGGAGACATTCGTCCGTTTTTTCCAAGGGGAGACTCTGCCGAGCAGGCCGGTCCTGGGCTGTGGGTCTGAGCGGGGTCTGCTCCAAGGCCTAGGATCTCCAATGGGAAGGGAAGCCTGGCGGTTGGCGCTCCTAGCGAGGCGGCATTCTGGAGGTTCTGGGGAGATGCTCCATGGTTGGCCCGGTCGCCGGGAAGCTCAACATTGCACTGTCTACACACGTATGAGTTACAGGGATCGCAGGTGGGGAATTCACCCAGTGCCAAGGCCCCAGGAGGAGCCCAGGGCGAGGGGCACCTTGGCGGGGCCTCCAGTGCCCACAGACACTTGCCCGTTTCCTTTTCTTCCTTTCGAGTTTTGGTGTGGAAAGGAATGCTTGCCCAGGCTGGGGCCCCTGGGGCCCATCCAGGGGGGGGAGGGCCCCGATGCCATCCCGCTTCGCCCTCGGTACAACAGACGCCACCGCGTGGGGAAGACTCGTTCGTAGGGTTTGACACGTGAAAAAGGAACGAGAAGCTCCCCCTTTTCCTTTGGTCAGTTCAGCCTCCCAGACCCTTCTGCCCGCGGCAGCAGCAGCCCCGAATGACCACGGGGTTGGCCCTGGGCCCCCACCACTGACCTCCTTGGGCTCCTGGTGGAAGCAGGTGATGGGACCCTCTCCCTGACCCCCCAGACTGAGCCCGGCCCAAAGTAAAAACCAGGGGGACACGGACACGCGTGCCCCCGCCCCCCATTCTCCATCCACTGTGTCTGTCTGCCTCCGGTCCCTCGTGCTCAGTTTATTCCCCTCGGGGAGAGTGCGTGCCGGGGGCCGGGGCAGCTGGGAGCCCTCGCAGGCGGCCTCGGCGTCCGGCCGGAGGTGGCCCTGACCCCCGGCCGGCCCCCAGGCCCCTCTGCTTCACATTCACAGAATCACTTCTTGTGCAAAACAAGCAGTCTAAGTAGAAAGGATGCCCTCGTCGCCCTCCTCGTCTCCGTCGTCCCGCAGATAAAACCCTAGAAAAGCCCCCGGCTCCCTCGGCCGCGGCCCCGGCCGTGCTCCCGGCCCGCGTCTATCTGCAGTGGGAGGGCAGCTGTGCGTAGACGGGGTGGGCCAGCCGGACGTTGAGGGAGTCGTTGTGCTGGACCAGGGACGTGTGCTGGTAGTGCAGGACCAGCTCCTTCAGGCTGCCGTACAGGTTGTAGGGCTCGGCGAAGCCGTAGCCCCGCGCCGTGCTGTAGATCACGCAGTGCTTCACGTCCCCGTCAGCCCTGTGAGCGACAGAGAGGGGCAGCCGTGAGGGCGGGAGGGGGCAAGGGAGCCACCCTGGACCCTCCCCAGGCAGCCGCCGGATGCCCCCCAGCAGTCCCACACCCCCAGCTCTTCTAAGGGGACTCCGGGGGTCACTCGCGGACACCCTGCTGCGATGCTCATTCCCCTGCTCCTCCCTGGAAACCAGGCCCGGACGGTTCCTGAGAGGCAGCGGGGTCAGAAGCTCCATTGTACGGATGTGGAAACTGAGGCACCCAAGGGAGGCACTGAAGCTGTGTGACCAGGGAGTGGCCAGGCTGCCCACTCCCTGCCCCACGCTGATAAAGGGGCCGAAACAGGCTGAGCTCTGAACAGAAAGCAGCCGTGGCAGGACAGAGCTCTGGGGAGGCCGGTGTGGCTGCCCGAGGCTGGGCCGAAGGAAAGGAAGCTCCGGATGCTCCCTGCCCACTCCCCGAGCCGGCCCTGGGGGAAGGAGGCAGCGAGGATGGCTCCCACCCTGTCCCCCCATGGCCCTGCTGTGGGGTTTGCTGCCTGGGGCAAAGGGCGCCTCTGGCCTGAACCTCCTACGGCCCCCAAAGTGAGCTGACCCGGTCAGGGTGGCCAGAGCACATGGGTGGTGGAGGCGGGGCCTCTGAACGCTGCCCTGACTCCCCCTGGCACCAGCCCTTCCCGAGGAGAGAGTGGCAAGCAAGTGGGGCCGAGTGGGGGCTAAGGCTGCTTCTTCCTGGTTCCTCATAATCCCAGTCTGGGTGGGAGTCGGCAGGGCTTCCCCCTGTGCCTGGGCAGACGGACCCCCTGTGCCCCGGCAGGACCGCCCCCCCCCGTGCCCTGGCAGACTGACCCCCTGTGCCCCAGAAAGACCCAAGACTCCTCAACAGAGACAGCCAAGACGGACCATCCCCCAGCACGGCTGGGGCTCCTGACCACAGCAAGGACTTCTTTACTGGTTCAAGCCCTGCAGTGTTCCTCAGGAAGCAGAAACCATCCTGCCTGCACTAAGCCTCTCTGGGCCTCAGTTTCCCCATCTGTAACATGAGAACTTGGATGATGTCAGTGACATCTAGAGTCCAAGCTCAGCTGGGGCCCGGGACCCCAAAGCCCCCTCCCCCACACCGGGGCCCCGTGGGGGGCCGGCTCAGGCGCCGGCACCGTAAGAGACTCACACCACGGAGCAGGCGTAGCACCCCTTCTTGCTACTCTCGCGAATTAAAAAGGCCCCGTCGGGCTTCCCGTGGAGCAGGTCTTCTGCCTGGAGCCGGTTGAGATCCCCGACAAACCACGTTTTCTCATCGTAGTGAGGAAGGTTCTCATCTTCCTCATTCATAAAATAGGTCCTGTGAAGCAGGTATGAGAACAGGACCCCATTAGGCAGGCAGAGGCCCTCCCCCGGCCCACAGGGGTCCCCCCAGCCCACAGAGGGCACAGCTCTGGTGCCCTTGCCAGCCCTCAGGGGCCCCTGCTCAGCCCAGGCAGAACCAGAAACTCCCTCCCCAGGAGGGGCCCCCGGCCCGAGGTCCCCCGCCGTGAGCCCCTGTGGCCCTTACTCATCGATGTGGTCATTTTTGATCCCCAGCCAGTCATTGAGTCGTTTCTGTCGCACTCCTTTGTGGCTGAGCCATCTGCACAAGGAGAAGGGGAGAAGCCTGAGCTCGGGCCGGGCCCGCTGCCCGCCTCTGATGGGACGGCCCGGGGCCGCCCTCTCCTGCCTCGCCCCGGACTGCCCGGCGGGCCCTTCTGCTTTAGCCCCCCGGCCCCCACACTCACACTAGGTACTGGTCGCGGATCTTGCGCAGCTGAATCAGGTCGGGCTTGATGCTGTTCATCTTTTTGTCGGTCTCCCGGTTGTCCAAGGCCTGCTTCTTCAGGTCCTGCTCCAGGCGCATTTTGCTGTCGTGGATTTCACCCAGACGCGATTTCAACTTCTCATAATTCATCATAATCCTGGAAAACAGGCGGCGCGTTGTGGACAAAGCAGGGGGCGGGAGATGGGGGCTCCCGGAGGAGGGCCGGGCCAAGGGGGAGGACGCCCCCCCAGAACGACGGAAAGGTCGCAGGGCCTGGAGCTCCCACCTTCCGTCCCCTGGAGCGTCCCCCAGGACGACCCAAGCCCGTCCAATCCAAGCCATTCCAACAAGCATTCATGAAGTGCCCGCGGTGTGCCAGGCTCTGCAGCCAGAAAAGGTGCAATCACAGTCGGTGGCCCTCCCTTCTGCCCTTGCTCCTGCTGCCACCTTCTTGGGCCTTCGTTCTCTGTCCCTGAGCCTCCGATACCCAGCACAGTGCCTGGCTTACTGCCAGTGACTGGCTCGGGGCTTCCCTTTTTTAACAAAGGTCTATATGTGCCCTCGAGCTGCCATCCCATCCTGTCCCCCCCCCAAAAAAGTTTTATTGTTGCTTTTTGCACCTCAGTCATTTCACTGAACTTTTCATGGTGACAAAGAAATTAATTTCAACACAGTTGACAGTGACTGTGAGAGTGCAGGAGGAAGGAGGAGAGAGGAGAATGGGAGAGAGGAGGGATGGAGGAGAGGGAGAGGAAGGAGGGAGAGAGGAGGGAGGGGGAAAAGGAGGGGGGAGAGAAGGATGAAGGAGAGGGAGAGGAAGAGGGGAGAGGGAGTGGAGGGAGGAGACATCAAGACTGGAGACCTGCCTTTGGCAGCAAAAATTTTGTGCTTCACTTTTGGGGCCATCAGAGTGCTCCAGGCGGATCAGACAAGTCCTCCCATGCCATACTCCCGACCCACGAGTCAGCACCCTGCCCCTCGCCCCCTCCCATGGCTTGAACCAGCCTCTGACCCTGGCTCAGCCCGTCCTCCCAGACGGAGATGTCTGAACTCGGCTTTGCCAGCCTCACAGAGCCCAGAAACGTCCATCACCGTCCTTATTATTTCTAGGTCTCTGCCAGCCCACGAGGTGGGGGCCGGCCCCTGGGGGGCATCTGGCCCCTTCCCTGGGTCCTTGAGCTCGGGCAGCTGTTGGCCCCCTCACTGACACTGTCCGCTTTCCCCTCCTCCACACTTCTGACTTGGCGTCCAGGCCGGTCACCCCGCCTAGTCCACCCTGGGAAGATGACCTTTGGCGTGCGCCCCAAGGATTCTCCCAAGGTCATCAGGAGCCATATCTGATGGCGCCTCCCCCTCCCAGCTCCTCCATCTCCCACTGACTCCTCTGTCTCTCTCCAGGCCTGGCCTCCAGTTTAATGCAAACCTTCCCCGTACTGTGTGCTGAAGCTCCAGAAACAAAGACTGGGCAAGCCCTGCTCTCGAGGGGCCGGCCGCCCGCCCTGGCCTGAGGTCTAGTCCACCTAGAGTCCAGGGGACCTGCAGCCTCCCAACCAGGCCACATCCCTCCTTCCCGGGTCACCCTGGCCTGGGCCCTGAGGTCTTCCCAGAGCGTGTGTCCCTCCAAGACCAACATCCTCCAGTGCCAAGAAAGCTGCCCGTTTCCCGTGGCATCGTCCCTGCTGCCCGCAGCCTCTACGGCCCAGCTCTCCCCCTTGGCTAAGGCTTCACTGACTGACCCTCCGGGTCCGGGAGCTCGGCCCACAGGTGCTCTGGCCCCATCCCTGCTCTGCTTCTCTGGGGAAACAGCCCCGGCAGCGGGGGCCAAACGGGCTCGAGGACTCTCACTCACCGCTCAATCTCCTTGTCGTTCCCCTCTCTCCGGAAGCGTTCGATGTAGTCTTTGCTCTGGCGCTCCTGGGTCTGGCACTGCTCCTCAAATATCTTAATTGTCTCATTAAAGGCTTCGATCGCCGTCCTCTTCATTTGAATTTCCTACAAGAGGAAAAGGAAGAAAAGGAGCATGTCTGGTGGGTCAGAGTGGGCTTGCCTGCCCTCACATGCCGATGGGGAAGGGTGAGGGCCGGAGCCCAGAGAGGGAGACCGACACATCAGCTATGAGAAAGGGCAGAACGAGGGCTTCTGGAGCTCAGAGGCCGGAGAAGTCGCTTCAGAGAAGGGCAACAGCAGCAACGACAGCGTCCCTAAAAGTCCCGACAAGGTTTACACAAGGCCTTCCTAATACGGACTCCTTTGGGCTTCAGGACAGCTCCAGGAGGGAAATGCTCTTATTGTCCCCATTACACAGATGAGAAAACTGAGGTTAAGAGAGGCCAGAGGCCCTGCTCCTGCTGAATGTCTGAGGCTAGATTCAAACCGAGCTTTACCTGAGGGACGACATGAAGGGCCCCCCCAAACTCCAGCTCTCTGCTTGGGGTCATTTACCTTCTGCGAGGGGAGGAGGGAGGTGAGAGGTTCACTAAGAGCCCATTGAAAGCAGGCCTTAAACACAAGGCTAAGGATGGAGCCTGGACCACTCTGCTTGCCCTTCTGTTCTGCACACACACACACACACACACACGCACGCACGCACGCACGCACGCACACACCCAACACCCAAAGCCATTCCAATAAACTTTGGGTAGGAAATGCCATCTGCATCCAGAAAAAGAGCGATGGGAATTGAATGTCACATGTTCCGTTCACTTCTTTTTTCTGTTGGTTTTTTCCTCTCTTGTGGTTTTTCCCTTTTGTTCTGATTTTTCTCTCCCAACATGATTCATAAAGAAATATGGATTGAATACATGGCAACAAGACTATATGATGATCAGTTCTGATGGACGTGGCTCTCTTCAACAATGAAATGATTCAAACCACTTCCAATTGTTCAGTGAAGAAAGCCATATACGCCCAGAGAGAGGGATGGGAAATGTGGACCTGTCACAGCATAACATCCTCATGCTCTCTATGGATGTTTGCTTGCATTGTGTTTCCTTTCTCAGATTTTTTTTTCTTGTAGATATGATTTTTCTTGTGCAACAATATAAATATATTATATATAATATATAATATGTATAAATATGTATACATATATTGGATTTAACATATATTGTAACATAATTACCATGTTGTGGATTTCCTGCCATCTAGGGGAGGGGTGGGGACTAAAGGGGGAAAATTTGTAACGGAAAGCTTTGTAAGGGTCAATGTTGAAAAATTACCCACACATGTGTTTTGCAAATAAAAAGCTTTAATAAAAATAAAAAAGAATAATAAAATTGAACTGATCAAGTAAAAAAAAGAGACATGTATTGAAAAATGTTAATGTACATGTATGACCAGGAAAAAACAAAACAAGAGAATGCAGTGAATGAATCAGGCACTTCCCCGTACGGAAGCGGGCAGAAGCAAAGGTTGTAATGAACCCCCGACCTCTGTCAGGCGCAGCCGGCTTTTCTCTCCGAGAAGGAGCTTTCCAAGCTGTCCTGCTGGTCTGGGCCCTTCTTGCAGTAATAAAGCCCAAGGCTCCTGCCCGGCCCCATCCTGGTGCCCTGGTGGCACCTCCATCCCCCTGGAAGTCCTCTCTGCCACAGGCCCGTCCTGCTGGTGCTCTGGGCGATACTCGTCCTCGCCGGCTCCAGGCTGCCCCTTCCTGCTTCTCAGGCCGTCCTCCTGCTCTCCCTCCGTCCTGGGCCTTTTCTCTGGGCCTTTGCCCTGCTCCCAGCACCGGCTCTCTCCACAGCCGCTCATTCGACACTGTCAGTACTGGGGAACTCGCCCAGCCAGGCCAGCGTCTTTGCAGACTCCCTCACCCCTCGCTGCAGACCCCATCGCCTCCTCTGGACTTGTTCGAACGGCTCCCATCCTTGACAACCTTGACTCGAAGGCTTCCCGTCAGCATCCTTCCCAAGTCTGCGGCCCCGTCTTCACCTCCCTGCCCACTCGCTCCTCAGGGCCTCGCAGTCCGGCTTCCATCCCCACCACTGGCCCACCTGCTCTCCCCCAGGGGCCAGTCGCCTCCTCTCTGGGGGCTCCCTGCGCTCGGTCCCCTCCCTCCCCACTGGGTTTTCATGCCATTCTCTTCCTCCTGGTTGCATGGGACCTTTTTGTAGGACTCCCGGCTGCGCTGGTGCCCCATGGCCGCCCTGAACCGCATTCTCTCGTGTTTGTTCTCTCTGGCCCGGGCTTAGCTCTCAGCTCCCTGCAGACGGGCAGGGCTGGCTTTCCTGAGCCCCAGCACAGCGCTTGCTGCCCGCTGGGCATCTTCCCCTGCCCGTTTCCCTCTCTCCTCTTGATGGAGAGGAATGGACCGCCCCCCTCTCAGTGGCCCAGACTTGCAGCCCAGCTTCCTCCCCTGGTGCCTCCTGCTCAGCCTCCACATCTAGTTGACTCTGCCTCCTTCACGTGGCCCAGGGCGCTCCACAACCAGCCTGGCCTCCGTCCCCACAGGCACCGGCTCCCAGCCTCTCTGCACGTGCTCCCTGGCGTCCTCACCCCGAGTTCTTGGGGTATTCCAGCAGGTCTTGGTACTGAAAGGTGGGGCTCCCCCTGCCCCTCAAGCCCTGGGCCCCGCTCACTGCTCACAGTGGCTGCATCTGCCCACAAGGGCCCTGAGATCTGGATGACAGACTTCTTGTATCCACTTGGTCTTTTCTGTGTGGATGGGCACCCCGAGTTCCTGTGGGCCATACTCCCAAAGGCAGTCTTTCCAAGGAGAGGCAGATCTTGGATAAATGGAGTCACATCTGTTTTGAGGGTCCCCCGATATCAGCTCTAATGTTCAGTGCCCTAAAGGCACCACCCCAATGCTGCTGACAGCCCTGCCGGACTCCCTAGAAGGGAGGGCGGGGTGGATGCCCGAAGCTGGGAAGGCCGGCCCAAGCTGGGCCCGAATGAATAAAGGACGCTCATTTCCTGAGGGTTGGCCCCTAGAGCAATGGGGGGAAGGGGGGACCATGAGGGGGGAGGGTTACAAAAAGCACTTTTTTTTCTGGGAACTTAAGGCCCAGCCCCTGGAGGGCCCCCTGTGGGTGACTTGGGCACCAAACGTGACCCAGTGCGGGCCCCCACTCAGGAGCCAGGCCACACTGTGCTGAGGATCCACGGCTCGGACCCGAGCCTCAGACCCATCAGCACACGGAGGGAAGATCCGCGCTCGGGCAGACGTTCACGAAGCGCCGCCTGCAGACGGTCCCATAAAAATCCCTAGCATCTGCCACACACCGCGCTTCAGCGTGGGGCAAAGAAAGGAAGCAGGAGGGGAGGGGGCCAGCCGAGACCTCGACCCTCCTGCCACCGAAGAAAAGCGCCCAAGGATGGCTGGGGTTGGGATCCCCAAGGGCCAACCCAAAGGACCAGGGGGGCCTGAGCTGCTGAAGCTCTGGCCAGGACTCAGTCTGCCAGTCTGTGGAATGGGGAAGCTCAGGTGCCTCCTAATTGTGTTCTGTTGGTGCAGCTACTCCCTGTGCCCTGACACCAGCCAGGATCCGCACCCAGCTCCGACAGGCTCTCAGGGAATCCTGCCCAACCCAACCAGGAAAAGGTTAACTCCTTGGCCCTTCGCTTCTCTGTCAGAGGAGGGGGCCAGCCTCCCTGCCAGCTCCCCCTCCTCCGTCCTCCCTCGTGCAGAGCCTGTCCCTTGCCCTCGGCCCTGCTGCCTGCCACACCGGTCCGTCACAGACAAAAGGCAGGGGGCAAACACCCAGGCTTCCTCCTGCCCTCCCACAACTGGCCTCCAGGCCTTTCTTCCGAGGTCTAAGGCCAGCCTGGGGACCTTTCCTGGTTCCTGAACCAGGACAGTGCCAGAGTGCCAGGCTCTGAAGAGGGCATATGGGCTGGAAAGGGACTGACCCCCAGGCTATCCCTAAACAAGTGAATTGCCCAGACTGCCAAGGTCAGCAAAGGTCCCACGCTGGTGACCCACCTGCGAGGTCCTGGTGTACTCCTCGTACAGCCGGTCATACTCTTTGCTCTTCTCTTGGTACTGAGAGTGGTATTCCTGCAGCTTCGTGCCCACGGCATCGATGTTGTCTTCTTTCACCAGCTGATCCTGACAGAGGAAGGAGGGGGATATTGACACCATGACCCCCCATCAGGATCAGCCCCCAGCCCTGAGTTATGGCCCATAATGAGCCTTTGTCACTAACCAAACCCATCAGCCAACACGAAAGCGTGTGCCCATCCTGTGCCCCCTTTGCCCATCCCCAATATGTGCCCTCCTGCCCACGCCCAATCTGTGCCTGTTCTGTGCCCCCAACTCATACCTTGTCTGCCTGTCTCCAGTCTCTGCCTATCCCAAATCTGTGCCCCCTCTGTTCATCCTCAATATGTGCCCTCCTGCCCACACCCAATCTGTGCCCCCACCCACACCTCCTCTACCTGTCTCCAATCTGTGCCCATTCTGTGCCCCTCTGTCCATGCCCACCTTGTGCCTCTTCTAGCAGTACCCATTCTACACCCCATGCCCTGTTTGCCCACACCCATTCTGCTCCTCTGAATTTGCACACGACTTGCCCTGAGCTCTGCAGCCCTCACATGTGGGTCACCTCTGAGGTCCCTTTTCTAATTTCTCAAACGTTCACATGTCACCAGTCTCTACTTGACCAAGATGCTGAAGGATGGCACTTAACCTTCGTGACCTTTTTAAATGATGGCCTGACCCACGAGGGGCCTGTCTCTCTACACGAGCTGCCCAGGGAGGAGTGGGCTGTGCCCCCTGGGTGCCCGCACGGCCTTACCTGCTGGTACCTGGAGATGGGGTACATCAGCTTCACGTCAAGCTTGGGGTTGTACTGGGCCAGAGACTCGTGGCGGTAGTGATTGATCAGCTCCACCACGGAGCTGAACGTCAGCGGGTCCGAGAAGCCATATTTGCCATCCCGATGGTAAATCTTAATCAATTTATTGTTGCCTCCCTTCCTGTAAAACACAAAGATGGCCGCAGGTGAGCCCACACGGAGAGAGCTGGGCTTCCCCTAGGGAGTCACTCGATGTGCGGGGTGGGGGACAACAGGGAGGCTCCACCCCTGGGGGGGAAAGTGACTGAGGGATCTCAGCTCACAGCATCTGTGATTTATCCAGGCAGATTTTCCTTCCACCCAAGCAGATCACACCCCCTCTGGGCCTGCTCCCCACCCCTGGGATTCTGTTCTCCCATAAATCTGTCGCAGGGCTTCCACCCCTGGGTTGGGGGCCTCTGCTCTCCATCAGTCGGTCAGTCAGTCAACAATCATTTATTAAACTCTTCCTGTGTGCCAGGTTCTGTTTTAAGTTCTAGAAATGCAAACAGAAGCAAAAAAGAGAGCTCCTCCCCTCTAGGAACTTATGTTCTAAAGGGGGAAGACAAGAGAAAAAAGGGACCCAGGGGGTTTGCGTGGGGGTGTTGGAAGCTGGAAAAGTGCAGCGAGTCAGCAACAGAGTGGGGAGAGAAGTGACCATGGGTGACCGGGGCGCTCCCTTTCATGGGTGGGGAGGTAAGGCCCTGGAGGCTCAGGAGTGGAATAAATAGATCTGCATTGATTGGTGACAAGGTGGGCGCTTTTGGTCATTTCCCCAAGACAATCCAAACCTTCCTCTTCCTCTTCTTCAGTTCTAGGGCAGCTCATTGTCCATTTGCAGATCTGTCCAAGACATACACACTGAAGGTGGTCCATCCAGTAGCACATCCCAGTCTGGACAATTAGCACCTACCATCCACTTGGTTTTTCCCTTGTGGATGGTCAGACAAGCTCTTGGGAGCTCATGAAGTTCAGCCGGGAAGCCCGGTGACGTTTCTAGCTCGTGTCCCTGCAGACCATCCCCCAGGTCTCTCTCTGCAGTCTGATGTCAGCAGCAAAGCTCCCGGTGAGCATTCGCTTAGCTCCCTGCTTTGTGCAGTAAGGGCTATTAATAATCAGAGACGGGCTCGGAATAAGGTTCTCCCTCGCTTCTTCTTGCCGAGAGCCTGATGTCTGCGTGCTGCTCCTTAAGGGACTCAGGGGGAGCAGCACCGGGTGCCGGGCTGTGACGAGGAGCATTTCAGGGACAGAAGATGATGCTCCCCCAAGGCTCAATCCCAAAGCCCCCCAGAGTGCAGGTGCCACAATGATGTCCCAGCCGCCTCTGCTCATTTTCCCAGTTGTTGGTCGTCACCTGGGGCAGGGTGAGGACGCGACAAGAAGGATGGGGGGGGGGGCTGCCGGAGGGGACCCAGAACTCGCATCTCCTCAGAACGTGGCCCAAGGTGCTCTGCCCAGATAATGGGGGAAGGAGCCTGGCTCGGGATCTCCTTCTTAATTAAGCTCCCAGAATGACACTGGGGTAATTAATTCTGCTCCTTGTCACATTATCTTGTCACAGAGGTGCTGAGAGTTCCCAGAAATGACTATTTAAACCACTAACGCACACGGGCAATTCTCCCGTCACTCAGCCCTTTCCCCAGTTTTGTGGTTCACGTACATCCGACCGGCCTCAGATTTATCTGTAGCTCAGTGTCCAGTCACAGCCGCACATGCCACGGCAGCCCCCGAGGTGCCTCACCTCAGCCGCCTCCCCTCATTTCCATCTCTAGAGGGGGAAGGACGCCCCAAGAGAGCCGCACGAGGCACTCCCCACCCAGCCGAGCAGCCGTGTGCCGAGGGCTTCTCCCTGCCAAGTGCTCTAGAGAAGGGACTTTTCTCCTCAGGGTGCGACTGCCCAGCCACAGCAAGGGCTCTGCCGGGAGGTTCTGAGGGTCGGCACCGGTACAGTCAATATTGGGAAGCTGACCAGCCAGGCTGGCAGGAACTCTCTCTAGGGTGGTCTCCAGTTATGTGGGCTTTACATGCCAACTTCCCTTGCCTTACAATTATGCCCACTTTTCAGATGAGGAAATAGAGACTCAGATCCAGGTTTCTCTTGGTCCCAAAGCCCACAGTTTCCTCCCTAACGAGTCTGGGGGAGTGATCAATGGAGATACCCCACTGGCCTCTGCTCATTAAGGGGTTCTAGTTGGGGATGAGGATTTGGGATCCTCTCTGTGAAAGTGACTGTGGAGCCAGAGGAGAGGAAAGGAGCCATGGAAATTGGGAAGGAAGGGAGGGACGCAGGGGATCCCCTCCCTGTTCTGTGCAGTGAGTGTCCCAGCTTCCTCCAGGGAGCAGGTACAGAGAAGCAGACTCCTGCTGAATACAAAGGAAGTACTTCCTAAGCAAGAGGGCTGCACAGTAATGAAATGGGCCCTTCCTCAGCTAGTGAGCTCCCCTGCACTAAGAGTGTGCAAGCAAAAGCTGTCAGATTCAAGGGATGCTGTAGGGCAGCTTCCTGCACAGGAGGCCTTTCCCAGCCTGACTCTATTCTTATTACTCTAGAAGGAGGAAGGAGGAGGCAGACCAGGGAGGCTTCTGGGCTTCCAACAGCACTCAGATCTCAGGTACACAAATCAGTCACAACCAGCAAAGAGTCGTTGTGCGTCCAATGTGGGCCAGGAACCGAGAACATGCATTTTAGAAACGAGGAAGGCCAGCCTCTTACTGGAAAGATACACATATCTGGGGACCACGGGAATCAGGAAAGGCTTCCTGGAGGAGGTGGGCCCGGAGAGGAGCCCTGACAGAAGGCAGGGACAGCCCTAGGAGATGAAAGGGAGGAGGAGGAGCATTCCAGGCAGGGGACACAGGTTCTGCAAAGGGGTGGAGGGAGGAGATGGGCACAATCAGGTGGGGCCAAAGGAAAGGCACACGGGCTCCGTCCTAAAGGTCCTGGGGAGGTCATCATCGGTGGGTAGTGACACAGTCAGACTTCTGTTCTCTGCTATTGTCTCCCTGCCTCAGGTTGCTGAAGCTCCATGAGGGCAGGCTCTGAGGAGGAGCCTGGGCCACTGCAAGAGAGGCCTCAGACTGCTGGAGGAGGGGGATGACAGGACCTTTCCCTGGCTGGGTCCGAGCATCAGGGACAGGAACCGGCCAGAGGGATAGACATGAGCCTCAAGCCTCGGGCCCAAGGAGGAGCTGAAGCTGTGGGCCACGAGACCCGAGGGTGCTGTGAAAGCAGAGTGGTCTGGGTGGCAGGATCGCAGAGGACAGAACGATGCACAGGGGCCCCGACTGTCCCCAGGCCGGTGAGCTCCTGGTGGGCCATTGTGAGGAGGGAGGATGGGACAGACAGGCTGGACTGGAGGCCACTGAGACCCCTTCCACTGCTGAGATTCTGAGTGTCAGATTTCATCCTAGTCCAATGCTCTGTACACAGCTGGCGTTTAACAAGTGCTTATGGAACTGTCTGCAGTGACGCCTCCACACAGGTCCCCAAGGTGCCATGAGGGAAACTCCTACCCCTCCCAAGGACCGTGGCTGCAGGCAAAATGCACCAAGTGCACTGAGAGCCAGCCCTGGCTGCCACGAGCCCCTGGCCACCAACATACCTTCTGGCCTGCCTCGTCAGAGGGCCTGCCACTGACTGACCCACTTTACTGTCAGGAAAGAGTTTGTCTCCTCCCAGTGCATTCAAGACTACACAAAGCCCCCCGTTCCCCCCGCTCCGGTTTCCTTTTGTGTTCCTTAAAGAGCCCGATCCTGTGGCTGGAGGAAGCTCTGCCATTGTCCGGCCCACAATTGGCCCGCCGTCCCCAGGAATACCGAGCAGGAGAGCACACAGGAAGCAGGGGGTGGAACCTGGGAAGGCCCCAGACTGGTCCGGGGCCAGGGCCAGGCTGGAGCTCCCGGGGAGGGAGGCCGCCCTTCTTTCTTCACTTTCCTCAGCCCTGATAAATAGCTAGAAGCAGCGACACCTTGACTGCTGGCCCCCTCTCCCCAGGCCTGCAGCCTCTGCCCTGGGCCTCCTCCCACTGACAGTGAATCACAGCCTTCGGCAGGAAGGGCCGGGGAGGGATGGCAGTCCTCCCTCTGAATCCTTGGGGCTTTCCCCTTCTCATTAGTCTGCCTACATCCGCACAATCTAAGTGGGGGGAGCTGCCAGCTCCCTGGCTGAGGAGGAGCAATCGCAGGGCAGCTCCGAGATCTCAGGGGTGACTTGGGGAGGCAGTGTGGCCTAGTGGACAGAGACCATCAGAAGGTCTTGAGCTCCAGGCCGCTGTTCTGGCCCTTGATTCCCCCTGAAGAAGGCTGACCTTGCTGTCCCTTGCCTGCCAGGAATGGCTCCCCCTTTTCTTTGGTCCCTGGCAGGCACCTTTCCTTCCATGCCCTCCTGGCTGGCTGCACCTGGCCCCGTGCCCTTCTCAGGGCCCTACCGAGTCCTTAAGACCGAGCAGCTGCCAACCTGCATCAGCACAGGGCGCTTCTTCACCTGGAGGACTCAAGACCTGCTTATGCCTTGTCCAAACTCCGGCTCTTACCTCCCTGCGCTGCAGCCCATGCAGAGTCCTGTGTAGGAGGTTCCATGGGCACCAACCTCAGCCACATGTTACAGGAGATAAGAACCATGGGGAAGGGGGCCCTCTGGCAGGGGGAGAGGCTCTAGAGATGGGGAGGGGAAGTTGGGGGCAATGGTGGAGGGGGCAGCCCCAGGCCCCTGCCCAGCCCCAGGCCCCCCAGCTCACCGCAGAGTAAGAGTGTAGTCTCCCTGCACCTTGGTGGATGCGTCTCGCACCAGGAAGGTTCCATCGGGCATGTCCCGTAGTTTGTCATTGACCTCTTCCCTGGAGAAAAAAAAGCGGGGTGCTGGTGAGCCCCCCTTTGTCCTAGTAGCTCTCCTCATCTCTCAGGCACCTCATTGCCCCCCCCCTAGTATCTCTGTTTCTTTTTGCTCCATTACTCAATCCAAGGCAGACTCTGCTTCTGAACTGGCTCAGATTTCAGAGGCTTGGGGGGTGGGGGGCTATTGTTTCTCTGGAGCCTTTGGGGCTTTGTGGGGCAGGCCTGAACTTGCCCAGCCTCCCAAGAACCAGCGGCCGGCCCCCTTGGCTGCTGTGGAGAAAGGTTCTATTCAAGCAAAGAGCAGCTGGGGTGGTGACATATTGGGAGCCAAGGATGGCCCGGTTCAGAAGGGTGGGCAGCCCCACTCCCAGTGTGGGAGCCTCTGGCTCCAGAGTTTAAAGAACAGGCTCCATTGCTCCAAAGGGGGCAGGGTAGGGCAGGAAAGCAGCAGAGTCCCAGCCCAGCAATCACGGGATCTGAAGGAAGGCCCCATGTTTGTGACCAAGACCCACCTGTCTTACATGGACAGCAAGACAATGCTTTGTGAGCTCAAGGAAAAATCCCTTTCATCAGCCTAGGGCACTGGACCCAATTTGGGAAGATGAAGGTCAACAGAGAAATGCCAAGTTCTACACCAATCAGCTTTCCCAGGACAAGCCGGGAGGGGCCGGCTCGGACAGATTGTCTGAGAAAGCTCTGGGGCCTTGAGTGGATTCTCCCTCCCCGGGGGGTCTGCAGCCAGGGTCTGGGCTGGGCTGGATGGCCACATCAGAGATGCTCTGACTCAACCATCTCCTTCCACAGGTGTGAGCCCAGTCTGAACCAAACCCAACCAAAATCAGCCTCTCTCTGCTCCTGAGATGTCCAAGCAAGGCCTTGGAAACATTTGAGCACCAAAGTTCAGTCTGCGTCCCCGGGAAGCCCAGAATCCTCCTTTGATGTGGACACAAATGACCGTGGACCATAGGAGGTAAGCTTTTCCACCACCCCCACTCCCTGGGCCCCCTCCTCTCCACTCTGCTCCAAGACAAGTTCTGGGAGAGCCACTTCCAGCTGAGGGAGCCTTGGAGATTCCCTGGTCACTGCAGAGAAGCGTCCAGGTATTCTGAGACCCAAGAAGTCTTATAAGGATGGCTCTGACCAACAGGGAGAACCCCAAATTCCTAATGTGAACATCCAGAAAGTCTCCATGAAGCTCGGGACACCTTGGAGTCCCAAGGGACAAAGGGAACATGACTGTGGCTCCAGGTGCCTCGGCTCACCTCGAGATGTCTCCCCAATACCACTCTGCGTCAGGGAGGGAGAATCCTGAACTGTCCTTCAGGCCATTGGCACCGGCTTGAGTCAGTGATTTGGGCGGCTTTGGAGGAAGAGCTAGGAGAGAAGAAACAAGGATTTAAGGGCCACAAATTATTTGCTGCCGACTCT
>JAJPUD010020691.1:5589-24242 GCA_023553655.1 Myrmecobius fasciatus | reverse complement strand
AAAAAAAACCTCGGCTGAAGACGCTTTGCCCTGGGGCACTTCGGCGAGTTGATTTAAGGTGCTGGGCTGGTGGGGGGTAGGACTAAGTCCGAATTACTCCTTAAACAAGGCAAGTCTGCCAGAACACCTGTCCCCAATCAGGGCAGAGTGTCCCGAGTGCCTTAGATAAACTCCAGGTGTTTGGAATTTTGAGTTTGGAGTTTGGAATTTCTTCCACGCTGAGCCGAGCTGAGTCCCACCCTCACTTCCGGCCTGCACAGTTGTCGTCTATTTATCTCTCTGTCCGAGTCCGACTAACCTGATATGAAGTTCTCCAGAGAACCATGCCCAAATATTTCTGAGTTCGTTGACTTGAAGATCAGTTCAGAGGCTTATTTTATTGTTGATTTGAGAGAAGATCGGAGGAGAGGCAGAAAGTCACCTTTTCACTCCGCCATCTTGGCTCCGCCCCCATTTGTGAGATTTCTTAAAGGCATTTTATCCCAGTTAGTTATCTCCCACTACCTTCCACATCTCTGGTTTCAAACTCTCCTTCTTTTTTTTTTTTTTTTTTTTTTTTTTTTTTTTGCTGAGGCAATTGGGGTTAAGTGACTTGCCCAGGGTCGCACAACTAGGAAATGTCTGAGACCAGATTTGAACTCAGGTCTTCCTGACTTCAGGGCTGGTGCTCTAACCACTGCGCCACCTAGCTGCCCCTAAACTCTCCTTCTTACAAAGCCAAGGAGACGTGTACTCAAGAGCATCTAAGAACTCAATGATCTGCTTCTGAGGTACCAAAAAACCTTGCTTCTCTACTAACCTAACTAAGCAAGCTTCATACTTCCCTCAGGAGGGAGGCTCTTTTGTTAGCACTTGCCCCATTTTGGCTGAAAAAAAGAGGAAGTGACTAGTTTAGCTCTTACTGAATCTTCCTGCTTGCCTATTTTTATACTTACCTAATTTCTAAGGTTACAGGTACTCCTCTGCCGAACTCAGCCAATCATGTCAGTGCAGCTGCTGGGTACCTTACTTTCTAGGGCTCCATGTTTAGGTGACAAATGTTGTGTCCCGACTAGCTCTCTGGAGGATCTCGTTACCAGCTCCAGTACTTGGTCTTAGAAGAAGAGTGATAAGATGGGACTCGTGGATGGTCAGACATGGAGTTTGTTTATTCCAAACTCTCTCAGCCTTATATACCCTAAAACCTTTATATAGCCATAGCATACTATTGCTATTGGATGTAGCTGACCCTTTGCCATTTGGTATCTCTCTGCTTTCATTACAACAAGGCTGACTTCTCAGGAAAGCTGAGAGCTTTTAGGGGAGGATGGGGAGCCATACCAGACATTGTCAGCGGGTTCCCTCTGGGCTGAAGAATCTTATCCCTCACCTAGAGTTCCTTAACTATTGGTGGCCTTCTACAATGTTTGGTATTGATATTACTTCATTACCTTTGGTACCTTTAAGTAGGATGTACTTTCCTTCCTTATTGCTTTTAATTAGATCAAGTTTTGCTTGTGTTTGATCTGAGATTAGGATTGCTACCCTGCTTTTCTTATTCAGCTGAAGCATAATAGATTCTTTCCAGCCTTTTACCTTTATTCTGAATGTATCACTCTGCTTTAAATGTGTTTCTTGTAAATAGCAAATTGAAGGATTTTACCTTTTAATCCACTCTGCTATCTTATTGCATTTTATGGCAGAGTTTATCCCATTCCCATTCAAAGATCAAATTACTAACTATGTATTTCCTGACATCTTGTTTTTCCCCTTGTTATACATTCCTCTTCCCTTTCCCTTTTCCCTTCTCCCCATTATTTTTTTACTGACCACCCCCTCCCTCAAACAGACCTTCCTTTTATAGCCTTTCCCTCTTATTTATTTCCTTGTCTACTTCTGTTTTCTCTTCTATTATCTTCCCCCTTTCCTTCCCTCCTTCCCCTCCTTCTTCCTGGTATGGTAAGACAAGCTTCTCTGTGAAGTTAAATGTGTATGATATTCTCTCACTGAGCCAAATCTGATGAGAGTAAAATTCATACAATGCTCACACCTTTCCTTCTTCCCCTCAATTGTAATAGGTCTTTTTTGGCTCCTTACAAGATGTAATTTGCCCCATTTTGACTCCATTTTCCTCTTCTTCCAGTAGAATCTACTTTCCTCCTCTATTTTTGTTCATAACATTACAATTAAATCAAATTATAGCTGAATCCCACGCAGAGATACAGATCTCAAGAGTTAAACATATCATCTTCCCATAAAGGGATATAAGCTTTTTTTAATTTTTAAAAGAAAGTTATTTTTTCTTTCCTTTTTACATCGTTATGCTTCTCTTGAATTCTGTATTTGAAGATCAAATTTTCTATTCAACTCTATCTTTTCATCAGAAATAAATGAAATTCACATGTTTCATTGAATATCTATCCTTTTCCCTAAAAAATAATACACAATTTTGCTGCATAGTTGATTGTAGGCTGCAATCCAAGCTCCTTTGCCCTTCAGAATATCAGATTTTTGGCTTTTGATCCTTTAACATGGAAGCTACTAGCTCTTGGGTAATCCTGATTATGGCTCCTTGATATTTGAATTATTTTCTTCTGGGTTCTTACAATATCTTCTTAATTTGATAATTCTGCAATTTAGCTATGATATTCCTTAGACTTTTCATTCTGGGATTTCTTTCAGGAGATGATCTATACTTCTTTCAATGGCTATTTTACCCTCCAATTCTAGGACATCAGAACAGTTTTCCTTCATCAATTCCTGAAAGATGATGTCTAGGATCTTTTTTTTTTTTCATCATGGTTTCCAGATAGTACAATAATTCTCAGATTGTCTCACCTAGATTTATTTTCCAGGACGTTTTTTTTTTTTTTCATTTTGTTTGAACGATTCTTTGTCTCATTGAGTAATTCACTTCCATTTGTTCAATTTTAATTTTTATTGAATTATATTCAGTTAGCTTTTTTTCAATTTAGCCAATTGAACTTTTAAATGAGGTGTTTTGTTCATTGCATTTTTTTCTATTCAACACATTCTGGTATTCAACAAATTGGTTTCTTTTTCATATCTATTTTTAAGTTTTATGTTTTTTTTCCATTTCATCATATCTATTTTAAGGCAACTTTCTTCAGATAATTTCTATTTTTCCTTTTCTAAATTTTCTTTCCTGCTATGTTCTCATTTCTTTTGACCATTTTTTTTTCTAATTCTATTTTTAAGATGCTTTTTGAATTCTTCCAAGAGAGCTTTGTGATATGCGGGCCAACTAATATCACCTTTTTAGGCTTCATCTAGAGATGATTTGCTGTTAGGATCCTCAGGGTTTGAGTTCTGTTCTTTTCTTTCTCCATAAAAGCTATTTATGATCACAGTTCTTCTGGATTTTTTTTTTTTGCTCATTGTTTTTAAAGAATGAGGTCTGCTTTTAAGTCAAAAGGGTGACAGCTGCCCTAGGGATGGTGCTGCTGATTGACACACATTTTTCTGGGGTCCAGAGGGTTACTATTTGTTTTTTTTTTTATTTCTTTGGGTGTCTCACCACTAATCTGTTGAACTACTGTAACCAGGACAGAGTAGCCTAAGAGCCTCAGATGCTACTATATCCTGGCTTCCTATGCTGGTTCCCTGCACTGTCTGGGCTTGATAGTCTCTCCCCCTGCCCAATTGAAACAGACTTTTTTGAAGTAATTTCAAAGTATCTTCTTCTGGAAATTTGTTGTACTCCAAATATTTGTGGGCTCTGACACCAAAATCAATTCAGAAGTTTTATCTGGTGTTGATCTGAGGGAGAATAGGATGAGCTCATATAGAGATGTGTCTAGTCTCCACCATCTTGACTCCTTACCTTCAGACTAAATTTTCTTTAACCTGTGTTAATCATATAATATACCTGTTCCCAAATATCAAAGGTTCCTTTATTACATTTTAGATACATTATGAACTCTTTACTTTGGCAAGTAAAATTTGTAGAATCTGTAGTCATCACCTATAAATTGTGTTTTAAATGAACTTTAATTGAAAATTGTTTTTGTGTGTTTTTTTTTTTTTTGCGAGGGATGTCTCTTGGGTTGTCCACAGGCAAAGAATTAATTGCAATATGATCAGTTTTCTTGTATTCAGTTTCCACTAAGTCATGCTGTGTTTTGTACTATACCGCATCCACTTCCCTGGCTCTCACTTGCATTGCCAGGCTTTTCCTTAGAGAACACCTTATATTACTCTTAGGCAAAGAGTAATATAAGTAAGTAAGTAAGTAAGAAAAACTTACTCTTACTGTGAGTAAGTAGATTTATAATTCTACCTCATAGGTCCCTGTTGATATACTTCCTAATGAGAGTCAACCAGATTTTTTTGTTTTTTTGTTGTTTGTTTTTTAACAGGAATTTTCCGTGATGTTATACTAAGAACTTTTGTTATAAAACATTAACCTTAAACTGGAGGTGTACTCTTTTCTTGCAATACACGAAATTCTAAGAGAGAATTAAAATAAAAGGTATAAGGAGAGTAAGTAACATCTATAGAAATCCATTGTAGGCACTGAAAATACTTTCCCTATTTTCTGTGAGATTTTTTGTACAGTGTAATTAAGTAAGCTGTCATTTTCAGGTGTTTCTTTTGAGTATATATCCATTTGTTGGATGGAAAGAGTTAGGTTGTATTGTTTTGATATTGGTACAGGCTAATGATCTTGTTACCTTACAATTCTTACATCCTTTGCAATGTTCACAAAATTGCTGCTCAGTCACATCCATTTCACTGCTACAATGATAACCTCCAGATATCTCTGATATTGGATTCAACAACTGATTACAAATTATGCTAAGAGATCTTTGATAATAACTTTAGATGTCAAGAATACATTAAGTGATTGTCCAGAAATAACCAATTCAGAATATCCATTTTCCAAAGGACAAAATGATATGATTGCATATCTATATGATTATGTAGGAGTTGGCCAATCTTTCCCTTCAATTCTCTGTCCCCAGAGATTTGCCACTTATCAGACAAAAGAAAAGAAAACAGAAGTTCTGCCTCATTTTTTCTTTTATTAAACTAAAAACAAAATAAGAAAAAAAAGTATAGAAAAAAAATCACAGAAAAGGAAAACAAAAAGAAACGTGATCAGCAGAACATCTGAGAAGATCCAAAATATATAATAATAAATTTCCCTTCCAAGAAATTGTATATTATAATAATAGAAGAGAGTATATTCATGATTATCTTTTCTTCATTGTGGATTATTCTTTTGTTCTCTGATGTGCACTTTTTACTTTATTTGTTTGTTTGTTTGTTTTTCCTGCTAGGGTATGGGACCCTGCTGAAAGGGAGTACAGAAACCACCCTGACCTGTGGTACACAATAAGTTTTCTGCCACGTGTCAGAAATGCCCTTGTTGAACAAGGAGCACTGGTGCATGACATGGGAATGGGTTGAGCCTGAGGGTCACAGCTAGTTGCTCCTGAACATGGATGCCTTGACAGGGCCTCTCGCCTGTGAGCGGGTTGCTGATGTGGCTGGGTCACCTCTCCTCTCATTGGCAGATGCAATGCATACGCAATGCCCACAAGCTGCTTCTCTGAATGGTGATTGGGGATTGTCTGCTGTTCATGCGCTGATCATACTTGCAAAACTGTATATCAACAAGGCTGTGCAGCATAATAAACTGGTGCTCTTTTTACATCCTATGAGTCTCCCACCAAATTCATCTCACCTCTGAGATCAAAGGGCTCATACCATGTGAGCTCTTACAACAGCCACAACATTTTCCCTTTTTATCCCTCCCATTTCCCCAAGCAGGTTAGAATGAGCACAGATATATTTATATGCATGCACATACATAAATACACACACAACCACCTACATGTGTAAACACACCTACAAACATACATACTCACATATACAGAGAAGTATATATGTACATACACATTTACACTTAGTAAATTTGCATTGGAAAATATTAATATGGTTGAATATTAATTGAATAATGTAATTAACGTAATAACAATAAAGATGTTATATTCTCTTGATTGATTCTTTAATTTTGAGTTTGTCTATTCCTGATCCTTACTGTAATGTTTGCACATATGTCTTATTTCCTATCCCTGCTAACTCTTCAACTTTAATCTGATATGAGTAGGTTTTCAGTACTCACTAGCCCTCTTCCCCTTTCTGATGCTGCTGTTTTGGTTCTTTCTCTGCACCTCATTAACTTAATTGCGTTTTACCTTTTCCTAGACAGTTTCAGTTTTTACAGTCAAATCATACCCAACTCTGCCCCAATCTTCTTTTTTTAAGCTGTCCAATTACTAATGTTTATCTTAAACATATGGGGTGCATTTTAATAGAAAAAACACGAAAAATTTGGTCATGTTGAATCCCTTAAAATTCTTTTTTGATATTGTCTCTTATATGTTAAATTTTCTGTTAAGTTCAGGTTTGGTTGAGACAAAATTCTAAAAATCTGCAAGTTTGTTGAATGCCCTTCTTTTCCCGTTCAATATGGATAATTTTGCTCAGCATGATTTTTAAGGCCACAGGCCTAGTTCTTTTGATTTCCAGTATATATTATTTCGGACCTGTGATCCTTTACTTTATGTGCTGATAAATCCTATATAATTCTAACCGTAGCTGCAGGATAATTGACAACTTTTTTTCTTGCAAAATTTTTTCTTTGATCTGGAAATTTCTAAATTTGGCAATAAATTTTTTCATGTTTTTCTTACAACAGTTGTTTGAGATGATGATTGGTGGATTTTTAAATTTTCTTCTTTCCCCTCAAGTTCTATCATTCCATTTCTTTGATTCTTTCTTGCATTATTATGTCAAGATTTTTTTTTTGTGGTCACAGTTTTCAGGTGGTCAAATTATTCTTATATTTTCTCTTCTTGATCTATTCTTCCAATCTTTTGTTTTTCTTATAAAATGTTTCACATTCTCATGTATTTTTTTCATTCTTTATATTTTATTTTATTTTTTGTTCTCTTATACCTTCACTGTCTTCCCCTTATTCAATTCCAATTTTCAGAAAATTATTTTCTTTTTTAAAGACTCTATATTCTTAATTAATTGATTTTCTTTTTGCAATCTTGTTTTTCTTGAATTGATTTTATTTCTTTAGGGTTTTAATTTTTCACCTGTTTTTATCATTTGAGTTTTAAGTCTCTTCTTAATACTTCTATAAATTCTTTCTGGTCAGGTAGTCTTTTAACATTATTCTTTAGAGTACAAGAAGCCTTTCTTTAATTTTTTTTTTTTTTTACTTCACTGTCCTCTTTTAATTATCACTGGTCTTCTATATTCCTATAGTAAGTTTCTATGGTTGGGTTCTTTCTTCTTTGCCAGTTCATTTTTAAAATAAGAATTATGAGTTGTAAAGACCTTCAATTCTGGAATGGGGTAGGTACCTCTAGCATTATTTCTACTGTCCCCTCTGACCTGTAATTCCAAACCAAAACGTTGATCTTCATGCCAGTGCCCACATTCAGAAGCATATATAGATATAAACTTATATACCATATTAACATAAAAATTTGGGTGGATACATGGCTGTATACATTAATGCAAAATTTTTAGACTTAAAGCAATAATTTCAATTTTGTAGAGAAAAATATTTCTGTATAAAGTAAAATGTTAAGGCTTATGTGAGTTGGAGACAGCATGACATAGAATATAGAATCAGAGGTGGAATCATTAAGATCTGTGTTCAATTTCGGTCTAGAAAATTAGAAGTTAAACACATAATCTTGTAACACCCCAGGAAATTCTCTAAATTATGCAAAGTTGACAAATAGCACTAATAAAAGGACTTTCCACCCAGAGAGGTCTAGAATTTATGATTCATAGTCTGAACAATGCTCTTCCCTCTCAAATATAGAAAAAAAATGTGTTGGCATGATACGGGATCTAGATTTTTGTTAAAAATATCTGTTGATTTTCTGATTTTACATTTCAAAATATAAAATTTGAAATTTGAAACTATAATTTCAAAAACAAATGTTTTGATTTATCATTTTAGTAATGCAATTTTTCATAAATGATTTTGTCTGATTAGATTTCAGAAATATTATTTATATTGCCTTCTCAAAGTATTCCCTTTGACTGGGGCTTTGACCTCAACAAATGCTAACAATTTTTTCCGCTTAAAAGCATAGTGAACTTGCCATGTGATCAACTATTCACTATAAGTGACCATTGTTAATAACAGATTGAATATGTATGTATATAAACTGGTGATTTTCCATGTTTTAATCTGAATAATTAAGATCATCCATCACACATCTTATATGCATTTTTTCCATTTTATAAGATGAATAACATCAAATTACTGTTGTGTTGGAAGGCTTTATTTTTCAAAGACTCCAAGTGGTATCTAACTTTTGAAATACTAAAAGTAAATGAAATAAAATGCTTCTCATATTTTTTTTCAAAATGATATAAAAGAACTTTTATAAATGATCTCTTTTCATGGATATTTAAGAGCTATATCAAACAATGTATTTTTAAACTAAGGAAAATATGTTCTCCAAAAGATGATTTTTAAAAATAACATAATAATATGAAATAAAGTTTGGCAAATTTGGAGTCAAAATAGTTTGATTTCTCTTATAGCATATGTTCATTTTTAATATAGGAATTTAGAAGTTTAGCATCCTGTTCAGCTCAATTTAGATAAAACTCACTTGTGCCTAACAGGTGCAATGCAACATGCTAATTGTTAGGAGATAATGTTTTAAGATAGTCTTTGCCTAATATAACCAGTCTATAATTTATTAGAGAAAATATCATAGATATGAATAGACATGGTTATTGTGATCACTGTTGTTGCTGTTATTGTTGTTGAGTTATTAAGTCATGTCCAATCATTTGTAATCCTTTGCTTTTCTTGGCAAAGATACTGGAATGGTTTATCATTTACTTCTCCAGTGGATTAGAGAGATTAAGAGACTTGACTCCAGTCACACAGGGTTTAAGTCAGGTCTTCCTAATTCCAGGTCTAGCACTCTATTTACTATGTCATCTAGTTTTCTACAAATAAACAAATTACAAAATAGAATAAAATCCTTAACATGAATACAAATAATGGCCTATAAATTAGTCAAAAATTGAAGATTACTTCTACCAGAAAAATCATGGGATTCTTCAAAAAGAAGGTGATGATAGAGATTGACCTTGAAGGGTGTATATCATTTTCCACAAATAAAGTTCAGTCAGACGTCTTATTACTTTTTTGGCCTGCATAAAATCTATTTCCCTGCAAAGGGAAATTAAACTTTGGCAAAAATATTTTCATTGAGCTATAAATTAGAGGATAACAAAGTGTTTATTGAAGGCACTGAAAAAAATAACATCCATGTTTACATAGCTGCTATTCATAGAAGAAAGTAAAGCTGGTGATTTTCAGGCAATAAGGTGAATATTACCCAAACCAAATTCATATGTGTTGATAGAAAATATAATGCTGCTCATTTCTGTTCACAAAAAAACAATTAAAAATTACTTATTACCCTCACCAAAATAACCTTTGTATGAAAGAGTACAGTAAAATATGCTATGATGCAAAAGTAATTATATCAGTGGTCTTCCTTTTGCTTTTTTTTCTTATTATGAGAAATAATGCATGTTATAAAAAAAAAAACTATTCTCTCAAATGATTTTATTGTGCCTTATTCGAAAGACTAGAAGTAGGAAGACTTAGATTCCCAATCTACCTTTGATGTATTCTGACTGTATGACTCTGAGAAGTCACAAACTATGGGTTTTTCAAATACACATGGATCATATGTATAAGAACTAATAATATGTTAGATCACAGAGAAATATTACATAAATACTAAAAGAGCAAAATAATACCTGCTATAATTTCAAATCATAATACAGTACAGTTTGAATTACACAGAAATAACATTAGCAAGAGAGGCAGCACTGTATAGTAAAGAATTGTTCTTGAAACCAAACCAGATGGCCATGAAAACTTGGGTTTATTTGGCCTTTCACACACTTTGGCTTTGTGACCTTGGACAAATCATTTAAAATCTCATTGTTCTGAAAACTCTTTAAGATAATAAGTAATAGAGAAGTGTACATATTTGGACTGGTAGTTCACAAATAATTTAAAATATTATCTGGACCACTGAAAAGAAAAAAGAAAGGAAACAAACATTGATTAAGCACCTACTATATGCTAAGCATTGTGCTCAGTGCTTATAAATATTATATCTCACTTGATCCTAATAACCCTGTGAAATAGATGGTATTATTATCTTAATTTTACAGTTGAGAAAACTGAGACAAACAGGTTAAATGACTTGCTCAGGGGCACATAGCTAATTAGTATCTGAAGCATAATTTGGACTCCAGACTTCAATCAACAACCACTAGTTGGCTCTAAGGAAGTTGAGGAAAGCAATGCAGAAATTAAGTCATTTGCTTCTGGTCACAAAAGTTACCTTCTGTCAGAGGCAAAATTTTAACTAAGGTCTTCCTGATTTTCTTCTTTACTATGATAACTCTCATGATTTTTTATTATTTGGATTTTTTCCCCTCCAAATTCATTACATTGTGTTTGGCTATATTAAACCTCATCTCTACTTTCCTACCTATTCACAGAGCTTACTTTATCTCCTTATGCTTGGCATTTCATTTCCTGAATGAAATTTAGGTCATCTAAAAAATCAAGATGTTACTTTATTATTTCTCTTTCAAATAATTTATTACTTTTTCAAAGGTGGAAACAACACCAGTGGGTCAGTCTTTTTTTTTGTTGTTTTTTAATATTTTCCCATAAGCTGATATTCAATTGAAAAGTATCTTTAGATTCCTGAATCCAAACCTATCCTATTCTATTTTTTGTTAACCATTAAACAAAATTTCCTCTTAGTCTAGTGAGTTTTTTTTTTGTTTTAATCTCTTCTGCATAGGACTTTGTAAACTTCTTTTTAAAATCTAGATCAATCGTAGCTATTGATTTTCTCTTTCTACCAAGATGATTCACCTTTTCATCATTTATATGATTTTCTTGTCTGGATTTATACCTTTGCTAAGATTGTTTAACATTTATAGTTCTGTTTTGTTATCCTGATTATGTGATATATAGTTTGTGCATATTATGATACCATATTTAAAGCTGAGAAGGAACAATTCCTATTTCCAATAATTTTCACTAAATAATGATTTTTCTGGGCCACATCTATTAAAATTCCATGTAGAAAAGTTCCTACCTAGAAATTAGAAGGAATAAAGTAGATTTTATTTGCCATGAAAAGAAAATGTTAATATCTAATTCTGAAAATAAATTCTTGCTCAGATGTTTAATGTTTAAAATAAATCAGAATACTTTCTATAATGTTCTTGTAATCATCATCATATTCTTCTTCAGTAATACATAGCAAACACAAACTGTTTTGAATTATGTATTCTATAGTATACAGAGTTAGCATCAACAAGCTGATAAACCATCCTGATCTAATATTATCAAGCCAAAAATTATTAAATAAGAAACATCAGTAAATGTAAACGAATAAGCATCAATTATTTGCTTTGGAAATGGTTTTTAGTGCTTGTCATTACAGGATTAAAATTGTTTTAATTTCTAAAGAAAAGAAAAAAAGAAAGAAAATCAGTTCTTCCCAATTACAATGCAAGGGAGAGCCCTGCTGGTGGATCTTTATAAAGACATCTATTGGTTTTGTAATTGAAGCAAACTACCTTTGGAAAAAGCTACTGTGAAGTACAACAGACATGTTTTTTCTTCTCTCTGTCTCTTCTCAATTCTGGGGTCATTTCCCATTAGCTTATGGTCCAATATTTGATTTCCTTGTTGCTTCCTTTGAAGTTATCTGTAAATTGTCTGTTGCTCAAAGGGCATTCAAGAATACTGGAATATTCAGTACAGCTTCTTCACCCTTAGGATAATTGGAGTTGTCTCATTTTCTTTGACAATTAGCATCTAATCTGATTAATAGGCCAACTTCCTAGTCTGTTGTAGTTCCTTTATTTCCTTTATAAATAGAAAAGTTCTTTGTAACTAAACCAACTCCTATACTATAAGGAAAGCTTGAGATGGGAAAAAAATTTACAACAGTCTAACCAAAAAATAAACAAATAAACAAAAATGCCATATTTCCTATGTGATAGGAGATGTGTTTAGAAGCTAAATTAAATGGAGTTAGGGCAAAAAAAAAAGGATCAGAATCTGCTTTATAAATCCTGAATCAGATCTTTACAGTTAGCTTTCCTTGTTTTCTTTTGAGTGAGTTCCCTGGGTATCAGAAATATCCATATCAAATTAAAATTCTAGCTCTGCTAGTAATTAGTTTTATGTCCTCAGGCAAGTCATTCTACCTCACTAAACCTCAGTTCTCTTATCCATGAAATAGGGGAGGGTACTAATTAGATGATTTCTAAGGGCCCTTCCAATTATAACAATCTTGGAATCTATGAAATGTGAGTATAAATCCTCTTCTGTAGCTAAATAGGCAAGAATGTTGAGTTATCCATATTATTAATTGCTTTCCTTTTATAAGAATTTGGGGTACAGTGGATCTGCAATTTCACCCCTGTGGAAAATTTTCTTGTGAAAACGTTTTTCCACTGGTGAAGATTGGCAACTACTTGCTCCACTTAGAGTATTAGGGAGTTCTCTAAGAGTAATAATATGTAATTTGTACTTAGTTACACACATTGTACATATGTAAAATACTTTGCAAAATGTATTCTATGTAAATTGACTATTATGATGATAAGAATGAGAATGACAGACCTAATAAGAAGCTAAATATTCATCTTTTTTGATCTTTTATCACTTATTATTTCTACTTTTCTATCACAAATATGACTGCTGATGCTGCTACTACATGTCAAAGGCAATTTTGGAATAAATCTTTGACTTCAATGAGTTTATCCACTTTTCATTACCTTATCTCTATCAGTATGGTTAATATAGAACTAATGGTATATTGAGGGCATATTAATTATAGTAAAGCATTTATACTTGAAAGAGCATTAAATCTGAGTGATCAATTAATAGGCATTGAAGTGATAGATCTGAAGCACTATTAGAAGAAGTAAATGTATATAAGAGCTTCTTGACAGTCAAAAAATAGCAGGAAATACACACATATATAACTTTAATTAAAAAGATATATATGTTTCATTCTATAGCATCTCAATTTATATAATTTGTGATAGAAAGGGAAAATTGTATATAATTCTTCAAAATTCATACTTACAAAATTGGGATGACTTTTAGGAAAGTTCCTTGACTGACAATAAATCAAAAAGTAAAATGTTTCACAATATATTTTTGGATAGAATACTTAGTTGGCCAAATATATGAAAATTTCAATAATTAGAAAAATTATGAAAAGATGTATCATTTTACCTTTCTAAAATTTTTGTTTTTGAGGAGAACATGTACTGTGTATTAATAATATTAAATAAAAATAAAGATTTTATAAAAATACAGTTTTATAATTCACTTCTCACGCATCTTTTTTTTTCTATTTATTGAGGAATGTTTTAAAAGCCTGATTTATTTTGTACCACTTAGTATTATCTCCCTGCAAGAACTGAATTTCCTAAGCATTTATTTTTGAAGATTCAAGATACAAGTAATATTTTTAGAAATATTATTATGCTAATTATAGTTTCATATTTGTACACACACTGCAAAATAATTTATTTTCTTTTTACCACATTACTTCATTAGACTTCAATTAAGAATCTAGGTATAGAGCACTGTATTAGAACTTAAAGAGTGGTACATCTCAAAGCTGAGGCAAAGAAGGAAAGGGGTAGGGAATAAATGTTTATATAGAGCCTATTACAAGGCAAACACTGTGTTAAGTACTTTACAAATATTATCTCAAATGATCTTCATAACCACCTTGTAATGCAGGTGTTGTTATTATCCCTATTTTAAAGCTGAGAAAATTGAGGCAAACAGAGTTTATCTTGGGCCATGTTTGAACTCAAGTATTCCTGACTCCAGGCACACCATTCTATCCACTGTTTCATCTAGTTGCCTAATGGAGCTTGTGGTCCAGTAAATATTGTTTTAGCAGATAGTACTGCATAGATGCTATATATAAATATGGAAAAGATATGTCTTCAGACCTTTAAGAGGCTATAATCATAGTATTCTTTTCAAAAATGCTCACTATAATGGATCCAGCCATTCTGGAGAGCAATTTGGAACTATGCTCAAAAAGTTATCAAAGTGTGCATACTCTTTGACTCAGCAGCATTTCTACTGGGCTTATATCCCAAGGAAATAAAAGAAGGAAAGGGCCCCACATGTGCAAGAATGTTTGTGGCAGCCCTTTTTGTAGTGGCTAGAAACTGGAAATTTAATGGATGCCCATCAATTGGAGAATGGCTGAACAAATTATGGTATATGAATGTTATGGAATATTATTGTTCTGTGAGAAACGACCAGCAGGATGATTTCAGAGAGGCCTGGAGAGACTTGCATGAACTGATGCTGAGTGAAATGAGCAGAACCAGGAGATCATTATACAGAGCAACAACAATACTATATGATGATCAATTCTGATGGACATGGCTCTCTTCAACAATGAAATGTTTCAAACCACTTCCAATTGTTCACTGAAGAAAGCCATATACACCCAGAGAGAGGGATGCAAAATGTGGACCACTAGATAATATTTTTATGCTCTCTATTGGTGTTTGCTTGCATTGTGTTTCTTTTCTCTGATTTTTCTTTCTTGTAGATATGATTTTTCTTGCACAACAATGATAAGTGTGGAAATATGTATACATATATGTGATTTGTCAAGTATTTTAACATAATTAACATGTAATGGATATCCGGCCATCTAGGGGAGGGGTGGGGAGTAAGGGGGAAAAATTTGTAACAGAAAGCTTTGTAAGGGTCAGTGTTGAAGAATTACCCATACATACGTTTTGCAAATAAAAATAGAAAGAAAAAAAAAGAAAAATGCTCACTATAATAACTTTTTTTTTGGCTGAGGCAATTGGGGTTAAGTGACTTGCCCAAGGTCACAGAGCTAGGAATGTTAAGTGTCTGAGACCAGATTTGAACTCAGGTCCTCCTGACTTCAGGGCTGGTGCTCTATCCACTGCACCACCTAGCTGCCCCATAATATCTCTTTTTATTTATATCTCTTTTCAAGGATGAGAAAAAGGAATAATTAATGTACTAATGGTATATATACACAAATTTAGAGCTACACTGGAACTAGAGACCATCTAGTCCAATCTCCTCACTTTACAGAGGAAGAAACCAAGGCACAGTTTTACCTTGTAAATTTTACACTTGTAAGTGGCAGACTCGTTCTAGTATTTTTGTCTCTACAGCCAAATGCTTATTGAATTTGTGTATTATGCAACAGGAGTGTCCAAATTCCTGATATCTATTGTATTGCTTTATTCATTGAACCAGAATTCATAGTATGGCTGAGATAAACAGTCCATCCAGTCCTATATAGTGTTGCAATAGGAGAGTAAGCCCCAAAGTATCCTATGAATTGGGGCATGAGGTAGTCCATACATCTATTATATATGTATCATCCCCAAGAAGGGTAAAACATAAAAAGTAAGAATTTGGGAGATTTTTCTAGGAATGTATCATTGACACTAGAACAAAGCAAAATCCTCCTTTAAGAAATATGCATCTTTATTTAGGGATTTACTTTAATTATAGTTTTTTTTTTTTTGCTTTGTATCACACTTTGCATTTTGCAACTTTCTTCATATGCCTCTATCTCTTAAGCTCACATATTTGACTTTTCAGTACATTACCCACTCATTTGATGTTTTTGTTGAGGTTTAAATAGATGAATGCAACAGCAAATGTTAAGCCCGATTTAGGATGATCTGCCTTACTGTGGAGGTTTCCAGGAACATGGCATCATCAAAATGGGATGGCCTTCATTGGCAGAAAAATAAAATCATCTCTTCTATCACCATCTGGAGTCACACCTAAACCCATGCCAGAATAAGAGAACATTTACCAGTTTGCAGAATGAAATATAGCTGGCTTTTTTTCTCTATCAAATTTAGACCTGCCTCTAAAATACAAATCCCTTTTTACAGTACAATACTATTGGGTTTGCCTTTGTGAAATCCTGTAACTTTTATTTATTTATCTGCAACACATCTTAGTTTTTATAGAATATCTCAATATGATTCATACTTAATTTGATTATTCAACAAATATTTAATGAGGACATGAAATGCAAAACCAACTGCATTTACTTGACTTTGCTAAAGAGCACTTTAGTTGCCAAAATATAATGATGTAACTTGCATATTAAGCAACAGCACAGTGTGCCTCAATGAAGATTGTATACAATTTTACATTGATTTTATTGCTTAAATTAATATGATTCTAACATAACAATAAGATCCCCAGTAGGAAAGTTCATTATAATAATCTACTATTGACATAACAATCTTTTGGATAAGGGGTAAAAATATATATTCTATATACAATGCCTTTCTTTTTAATAGCATAATGCCAGAAGTAAAAGCATTGATGCTAATGAGAGGGCAAGATAATTTGCATCTTGATTTCTGCCTTTTCCTTTGCCCTTCTAGTACAGAAGTATTTGGTCATGCCTGATAGGAAACACAAGCTTTTCTAAATCACAAACTCAGTAGCAGAATTATATAATGAGTATTTGAAATATAGATGAACAGCAAATCTGGCCTTGCTTTTCCTTTGTTCTATTCAATAGAATTTTTCTCATCCCAGAATATAGCTGAGTCACTGCAGTAAGAAGGAAACTTTCAAAAGCCTCAGTGAACTTAACCATTTAACATCAGTTCTAGTGGGAACATTAAATGTTAAAGCGAGTGATAAGAATTTAACTCTCATAGAGAAAACTAGCAGTCTCATCTTACAAATAAAATTTTGGATTGCTTTAAATTTTCTGAAAATCTCAGGTATTTTCCCTTTTTGGATAAAAGTAAAACATTTTCTTATCAACTTCTTACATTTTTAGATTACATTTTTTTTAATTGGAAAAAAAACAATCAATGGATTTCTAAGAGGGTTTGGTTTGGGATTTTTAGATTTGTTTTCTATGTCTTTATAGATCCATGTACTTCTTATTTCCTGGATTTCTAAAATTATATATCGTATCTGGGTTGCCAAGCATATTAGCTTATCAATGCTCTGTCAGGACGTGAGTAACATTCTCCCTCATTAGTCCTTTGGAATTAAGATTGATCATGGTGTTAAGAGTTCTTTCAAAATTGTTCATTTTTATAAATCATAGATTTTGCAGATCAAAGATTGTGATCTTGGTTATTTTTACTCTGCTGTAGTTATACATTTCTTCCCAGCATTCTCTGAACCTTAATCTCTTCTTCTTTTAATAGCATAAGAGAATTCCATTAGAGGCATGCATTACAATTTATTAAACTATTCCCCATTTATGAATGCTCCTTAATTTTACAGGTTTTCACTATCCTAAACAGTATGTGCGCATGTACATTTAACAATACTACACATGTCCATTAGACATGCTTAGACATACAAATGTGCATATATGTATGTAAGTATGAATACATACATAAAAGTACCTATCAGATTAATCTTTATGTCTTTATGCGTGGTATTATTGAATCAATTCCAAATTATTTTCCAGATTAACTCTACCAATTCTTAGCTCCACCAACATTGTAGCACTGTTACTGTATTCTCATAGCTACTCTATCATTTTTCCATGTTTATCAATTTGTTGATTTCATAAGAGTTGCTTTAAAGTGAATTCTCTAATTTCTAATGATTTTGATTTTAAAAATATGTATATATGTATTTAGCCTAAATGTCTTCCCTTGAGAACCATCTATTCAAATTTTTGTTCATTTATCAACTAGGCAATTATTTTTATTCTTCCACCACCACCATTTAACCTATTACCCTCTAAACATAAGCTGCTTTGGAGTTGTTTGTGGAAAAAGATATTGTGTGTGTGTGTGTGTGTGTGTGTGTGTCTTTGTATGATCCTATTTCCCTCCATTTTATCAGCTCATACTTTTTTCTATCTTTTTTTCCCTGTTCCCTTTTTACAAAGAAGAGAATTGTGACTTAGGAGTGTACTTAACATTAATGCTCCTACACAAAAGACAAACAGCTTACAGTTCTATACCCTTCTTGCCTTCCATTCACCAGGACTCCATTTATTAATGTTTATCCTTTTTTGCTTCCTTTTAAACAATACTTCATGATCCTCTCCCTCCCTGAAATTTAGATTTATTTTGCTTATGACTAATATCTCCCTAGAGTTTTCTTAGCCCTTCTTTTCTTTTTCCCTTGCTTCCTCCTCTTTGCTTATTGAATGGAATGTATTTCTTCCCCAAAGCCTGTATTTTCTATCTTTCTATTATTGGTTTAATTGAAAGTGAAGTTCAAGTGAGTGACTGCTCATACGTATTTAACTTTTTATGTTTCGCATTACTCACATGTTTGTATTTTACCTTTTATAATTAGTTCTGGCTTTTTCATTGGGTATGCTTGGAAGTCTCCTATTTCATTTAAAACTTGTTTGTTTTTTCTTCCCTAAAGAATTATAATCCAGTTTGATAGGTAAATTGTTCTTGGTTGTAAGTTGTTTTTAGCATATCCTACACTATATATATATATATATATATATATATATATATATATATATATATATATATATTTA
>JAJPUD010020690.1:0-24243 GCA_023553655.1 Myrmecobius fasciatus | reverse complement strand
GAGAGAGAGAGAGAGAGAGAGAGAGAGAGAGAGTGAGTGTGTAAAGGGTAGAGGATTGGTCTTGGATCCAGGAAGACAAGTCCTGTGTGTTGAAATGTTGACTTGTAATCATGAGTAAATTACTTAAACTTGTAGTGACCCAGGCACTTAGACTCTAACTTATGAATTGCCAATCTTCATCAGAAGATTGGGATTCCTCTTTGGGAATTCCCAATATGGATAAAATCACAGATCCAGATTAAACAAAATTAAGTAACTGTGTAAAATATTATGCTAGGAACTAGAGTTACAAAGATGAAAAAATATGATTTTTTTTGTCCTCTAATGGGCAGAACACAAAATGAAGAAGTATGATTAATTTATCATTTGTTTAGCATTTATGATGGTCCTACTCATAGGGGACATTGTGTTAGACTATTGGAAGACGCTAAATTTAGATAAGATACAAGCTCTGTGCTCACAGAGTCTATAGTTTCATAGGAAAATGAATTGATTAATGGATAAACATTTATCAGGTGTTTATTATAGACCAAGCTCTGTGCTGAGATAGATACAACCTAAGTAACTGTAAATTATAATGAAGGAGAAGGTCATTATTGAGAGGAGGAGCCAAGGGAGAATTCATGTAGACTTTCACTTTAACTTTTATCAATATTCAGCAAATAAAGATTGGAGAGAATACATCTCAAGTATAAACAATGGTATATACAATGGTGATTAAAAAGCTGGCTGGAGAATATAGGTTAATTCCCTTTGACTAAGGCTATATCCTATCTCTTTCTTCTCGGCTTCATCCTTGGGAACCTTGTGGTGTACCAGGTTAGTTTGGGCTTGTTCTTGCCTACGTCCCTGTCTCCACAGTACCTGCAGCTATTTCCATGTCTACCTGTATGAATGAATTCCTCCTCCAAGCTCTTTCCAGTTCTATTTTCTTTGTTGTCTTTCCCCTATGAGAATATTAGCTCCTTGAGGACAGAGACTGTGGTGTCTGTTGGTATTTGAATCTTCAGGACCCAGAACAATGCATACGCAAATCATTTAATAAATACTCAACCTATCTTTCTGTCCTTCTGGCTATTTATATTTAGCTATAGCTATCTATTAATAACTAGGAATGTCTAGAAAAGTAGAGTAGCAGAAAATTGTGAGCCTTTTTAAGTGTCAGAAAAGAATATTTAAGTTTTACATAATAAGCAATAGGGAATTACTGAAGATGTCTGGGTAGAGGACTGACATGTCTGCAACTCTGCACAAAGAAGATTAGTCTATCAGTGATATAAAGGATGTAGTCAATAGTACCTTCCATTTTCATAATTTATATATTGTATGTAAGTCATTTATACTATCTTTCCCATTAAAATATGAGTTTCATGATATAAGGGACCATGTTTTTGTCTTTTTCTTGTATCCTGAGTGTTTAGTGTCTGGTATATGGCAAACATCTAATAAATGCTCCATCCTTCCACCACAACAGATTGGCAATTCATCAGTTATTGTTTCAGAGAGTTGCCTGGATCACTATAAGTTTTTGTGATTTACTAATGGTTATAAGTCAATTCTAAGAGACAGGACTGGTCATCAGATCTTTCTGTGTCCAAAGTCAGTCATGTATCCACTACTCCACACTGTTTCTCCACATGATTAATTTATTTGATAAGTGGAATTGACTTGAAGATTTATTAACAGACTGATATAATAGAACCTAGATTATGTTAAAAGCCAAGAGAGATCCAAAGTACTCTAAGAAACACTCTTTTCCATCTTCTTATCTCTTTTTCCTTTTATTCCCCCAAACTTTCTCCTGCTCAAACTGCCTTACTACCAATGTAGCCACAAGACTATATAGAAGCATATAAATGATAGAATTTTAGTGTTGGAAGGTACCTCAACAGCTCATACTTGAAATGAATGCCTACTATAACATCTCTGACAACTGGTCATTCAACTTTTGCTTGAAGATCTTCAAAGAGAGGGAACCCACTCCTTCCTGAGATAGTCCATTCTTCTTCTAGAGAACCGTGAGGAAGACTTTCTGAACATTAAGTTAATTTTTTTTTCTTTGAAAATCCCAATCATTGTTCTTCATTCTGTTCTCTGGGTACAAGTAAAACAAATTTAACCTCTTATCCATGCAACAATCATTTAGATACCTCAAATCTGCTATCATGTCCTCTGTGAGTCTCATCTAGATGAAACTCTACAGTTTCTTCAATCAATCTTCATATGACATAGCTCAAAAGCCCTTCCTCATTCTGGTTATTCTATTTTCTGGATGCTCTCCAGGTTATCAGTGTCCTTCTAAGCACAGATCTCCAGTTGTGATTTGACCAGGGGAGAACAGAGAAAAACAATCCTGTATGACTCTCTTCATGTGCTCCAAATTCATATTAGCTTTATTTTGGTTACCATTTAATGTGTTGAGTATATATAGTCCGTAAAAATCCTCAGATTTTTTTGCAGACTACTATCCATTTAACCATGCTGCCCCATCCTATGTTTATGAAGTTACTTTTTAAAATCCCAATTATAATATGAATCCTAATAAATTTAATCTTATTGGAGATGAGAAGGTGGCCAAAATAGATTCCCTATTGTTTCAATACCTAACACTTTTTCTATCAGTGGAAGAGTGGAGAGTCTCTGCAAGAATAGCATCCTCTCTGCCATTCCTAAAAACTGAAGAAAGGATTTTCTGGATTTCTAGTTTGTGTTACTTTCCCTGGATTCTTGAGAGGCTTGAGAAACAGAATTCTTGCTACTCCTCTAGTCATCTGAAGACTCATAGCATATATTCACTTGAAGGAGTCATGATGGGAAGACTCAAGAACCTCACTCCAAGGGTATCTAACATCTGATTAATTAGGCTGAAGTTGGGTAGAAAGGATTGTGCTAATATTTCTCCCTGATTTCCTCCAAATTTTAAATCCTGAGCACTGTAACTGAAATATTGCTTTAATGATATTAAACCACACTTGGTTTAAAATTAGTATCTGAATTTAGCCTTTTGTGAAACAACCCTGAATTTTAAAAAATATTTTTAAAATTCCCTCCTTTTGTTTTTACATTATCTATACTTAACAATAAATTTCTCCCTAAGAATTATTATTATTATTTTTATATTATAATATATATTATATATAATAAAGAATATAATATATTCTTATAAATAAAGAATAATAATAATAAAGAATAAAATTATAATATAGAATAATTTATATTATTATAATAAAGAATAATAAAGAATTATAATAAAGAATAAAAAAGAGAAAAATGGTTCAGCAAAACCGACCAACACATTGAAAAAATCTGACATTATCTGTAATCTCCACCCCCTCCACATCTATGCAAAGAAGGGAGAATGGTAACATTTCATCTCTTCTTGGATACCACTTTTAGTCATTATATTCATCATCATTCAATTTCAGTTTTGTCATTCTTTCCATTTACAATGTTGAAGCCATGTATATTCTTTTGCTGATCTGCTTATTTTCTTTGCATCAGTTCATGTAAGTCTTCTTGTAATTGTCATGTCTTAGAGCACAGTAATATTATATTCATATACCAAAATTCATATACTGTGACTAGCAGGTGTCAAAGAGTATGGATATTTTAAAAATTTTCTTACCACAATTCCAAATTATTTTCTAGAATGATTGGACTAAATCACATTTCTGCAACCTGTATAGTAATATGCTTATCTTTCCATAACTCCTCCAACATTGCTTATTCCCAAGTTCTGTTGGCTTTGCCAGCGAAATGGAGTAATCTTTCACAGTTATTGTTTGCAATTCTTTTGAAAATTCTTTGTTCATATCTTTTACTATGAATGTCTTTTGATTTTGCATGTTTCTATTAATTTTCCATACAGTTTTTATAAAAGACCTTTCTGAGAGATATTGAATATAAAGCTTTTTTCATAGTTGTCTGTTTCCTCCCAGCTCTGGATCCTATGATCTTATGAATTCCAAATCTGCCATTTACTACTTGGATGTCCTTGTGCTGATTATTCCATCTCTGAGTTGTGAAGGAAACAGTTTCCTTCAGTGACAAAGCAAAGTGCCTTAATGTCCTCAAAAGGTTCCTATGAAGATCCAAATAAGAGAAAGTATATAAGTGCTTTGTAAACTCAAAAGTATTATGTGAATGTCACTCCTCAGTGCTAAGGTTAAATGGTCATGAGATCATAGATTTAAAACTAGAATGCACTTCAGGTATAATTGTAACCAAAGTCCACATTTTACAGATGAGGTACTGAATTGTAGAGAGGTTAAGGGACTTGTTTAAATTCACAAAAATGTAGTAAGCAGTAGAGTTTGGATTTCAAACCAGACACCGATATTATTAAGACAAAGTCCCTTCTATCATGGAGCTCCATGTTCTATTCTCCATCAAGAAGGAACATTTATAAATATGGAAGAAGTATCTAGGAATTGTAGATGATGACAGAATTTTGATGGGTACAAAATTTTATTTAAAATACAATTGTCATGATATCAGTATTTCAGTTTTCTCTGGACCTTATATGTGCAAATGTAACATCGTCACATATTTATTAATATTATTTATATTATTTTTATCTAAGAATTAAAGTTTTAACTTTTTTCACAAAGAGGATTGGATCAGATGAATCTCTTAAGTTTTTTTAGCTCTAATATTCTTTACTTTCTGTACTTAACACACTAATTCTAATATCTGTTTTTCTCTCTGATAGCTTATGGATATAGAAGAATCCCTCCTTAATCAATGGCTAATTCTAGTCCAAGAATCACATAATGTTGAGTTAAAGTAACATCCGTATTCTTCATTTTATATATATGAAGAAACAAGGGCCATGTAATCTAAGGTCCTACCCAAGGTGACAAAGCAAGTTAGAGCCTAAGCAGGGTAGGACCAGACATTTGATGATTAGCAGCACTGTGACCCATCTGGAGCCACCGTTTTCCTTTATTGTTCAAAAATTATTCCCAGGGCTTTGTCAGTTCATTAGATATTAATACTTGGGAATGCAAAATATTTGGACCCTCTTGTTCAATTTTCTTCCTCTTGCCAATTATTCTTTTTCCCTCACATTCTTCAATGAATAACGGATACATTAACAAGCTCTTCAGCAATAGTGACAATTGGGGAATAGTGGTAATTCATTAATTGAAATTTGCCAATTGCATTCATTACGTTGGAATTGACGGTTTGCTTTCTCTCTCTCATTAAAGCAGTACTTAACCTACAGCATAACGGTGTGACCTTTGGTTGGAATTTTCTGAATCAGGGACTTGTCCATTAAACAGGGAGGTGTCACGTGGTAGGGATTTTCAGAAAAGGGGAAGAGACTAAAAAGGGTGAAGACTTGTTTTATCATGTTTAGAAAGTCAGTGAATTCTATTTTCTTGGGGAAATTAAAGGCCTATCTAGCAATGTTTGGGCTAACTGTTTCACATGGAGGATTATGACAAAGTCTTCAGACAGAAATGAAGGAACAAGTAATAATAAATACATTTCAGGAACACTTAGACTTGTTCCCAGAATGGGAATCAATAGAAACATCTAATGAATAAGCAGGAAGATGGAATTTGGAGAAATAAAATTTAGACAAAAAAAATAGCTCTAGACTTGTTTCCTTTCACCCTTCTTAAATGATCCCCTACTCTTCTTGGTTAATTGTTTTCACAGAAAAATGTGATTTTTTTCTTAATCATTTGATAAAATTGCACTTTCAACACAGTTTTAGTTTATTTGTCCTTTCAACCTCCTACTTTAGTATTTTTAAGGTTTATTGGTTGTGTTTAATCATAGAATTAATTTTCTTGCATACTTAATTGGCTTTAAGTTTCATGTTAATTGGGTGGACTCTTACCTTGCAGGGTGTTTTGGTTCTAAGCAGTCTCAGGCTTAAGCACAGTTAATTCCCCTTTGAGATCCTCCATCTCTGATGACATGAGATCAAATAACCAACTAATTAAAATTGATGTCCACCTTCTATTGAAGTCATCATTCATGATCCCTAGAGGAGAGGAGTTAGATTCTGAATATGTAATCTCTGGGGAATATTTTGATGACTTCTCAAATAATACAAGTGTGGAAATGTGGATTTTAAACTCATGTTTCTTTTTTCCACTTTTTCCAATAGTGAAATTTTTAGCTAAAGACCTGATATCATTAGTCCAATAATCCACTAATATACAAGAGAATGCAGAATCATGCAATACTATTGTATTAATAATTATTGCACTATCCAAGGCTGACAAATACGTTAACTTGCATGAAAGTTTTGGAGAAAATAGCCAGTGCCAAATTATGGTACAAAATACAAAAAAAGAAACCTGAATTTTCCCAATATAATATGAGACTTTTTGAGAGTAGGAATGATTCTATTTTTGTGCATCTCACACAGTACCTGGTACACAGTAGGCATTTAATAAATACTTGTTGGATTGAATTGAAGTGGATAAGAGATTATGGGGTACATGTGAAAGAACACAAAACTGAAAGGCAGAAAGCCTTGAGCCAAACAGCTGGACTATATGATTTTACTAGTTATGTGATCTTAAGCAAATCACAAGTTCTCCAAGCCTTAGTTTCTTCACCTGTGTAATGGGATGAATAAGATTATTATTTGAATTGATCATATTTCCTACCTCACATACCATTTTGAAAATTGTAAAATGCTTTATTAATGTATAATTTTAGCCATCAGGTTGTATCCTAATAAACATTCAGTAGGTGACAAAGTTTTGCAACTTGTTCTGGCATGTTGCATGATTTCTATTGTTTCCTTGATTCATCTACATCTTGGCAAAATTATGTTCCTTAAGGATAATCTTTCTTTAATTTCTGGTTACTATGGCAGTGTCCTGAATGGCCATAATAAACCTATGTGTATTCATAAACCAATCTACTTAATTTGGACACTTTTCTTGCTGCTTCTTTCTCAATATGTCAATGACTATACTCATGTACATGTTGCTCATGGATGATCTTTTGATTCTATTCTTCTATCTTGGACATTTTAATAGGCTCCTTGCAGAATAAAACTAGATTCACTTACATTTGACAAATGCAATGATGTGTATCTGCCATCTGCCTTTATTATTATTCAGTGAAGTGATATCTAATTGTTTCAAAATTTTTGAACTATTTATTATATATGATGAGGATATTATCCATCCACTTTTGGTGATGAAGTGTTACTCCTTCTAGAGCTGCTCTGGGACAATGGACATTTTGCTCTGTTAATATTGCATGGGATGGTTCATTTTGCAGTTTTGAAAGTATACCTCAAGATTGGTATTACATAGATAATTATTCTAAATGTGTTCTCCTTCATTGGAAGCCTTTAAGCAAAAGCTAGACACAGTCATCAGACAGATAATACAAGAGATTCCTTCCCAAGTACAGGTTTGATTAGATGATCTCTAAGGCCTCTTCCAAAACTCAGATTTTATGAGAAGGGGGCTGAGGGAACTCATGTTGTGGGATTGTAGAATTACAACTGGAAAAGCTTTTGGAAAACATTGAGTTCCAACCACATATTTTACAGATTAGAAAAATGAGTATGAGAGAAGTCAATTCCATAACTAATAAGGGATGGGGCAGGATTTGCACCTGCATCAAGTCTTCTTCATTCCACATTCAACACTCTCTCCACTGAACCAGTTGCTGCCTTGGCAGTTTGCCTGAATCTTTTTAGTGAAGTAGGAAACAGCCTGCAATGGAGAATGAGGGGAAAAAAGTTTAGAACAATTACTCCGGGGAATGAAATATAGAATTAGAGCTGATTCAAACATCAGGCAGAATTCATCTACAGAAGAGTTCTGCAAATATACCTGGATTATTACACCTAACTCTCTTTGATTTATCTTTCTGAGCTTTTTGAGTTACTATTTTATTGCAGGGAAGTGTGTTAATTTGTAGTTCAGTTTATTAATTCACACAAAGCCTGGGTTCAGAACTTGCCTTTTCATTGGTCATAGGATCCCAAAAGATATATAAAGAGTGGATAGCATTCTAACAATTGAATGAAGACCTGAAGATTTAGGGCTCTCAGAGATCTAGCCAAAGATGAAGAAGTATTGGGGTGGGAGAGCAGGAATAGGTAAAAAAAAAAAAAACACAGAGTGATTGGTGCCCAGGAATTGGCTCTTGGAGAAGACTCCAGACAGGGTGGTTAAGATATGGATAGATCAAAGAGTAAATAATTACCAGAAGTCAGGGACAGTCAAGAATTTCAGGAATTCAAGAAATCCAAAATATTTAGCCAATATACTAATAATTACTGATGTGTAGCTTATTTGGAAATATATATTCAGAGGTTTTTAAATATTATTTCCTGAGAAGAGAACTGGGCTCAAAGATGTGGTGGCTCTGGGTCACAGATAGAAAATGGAAAGTGATTACATCAGCTTGGAGCTGAGAACATTATGTCTGTAGCTTAAGTTATGATAGAGGTTGGGATGTGGACAGGGAACTGAGATCTTTAAGAGATTATAATGTGATCTGAACAAGTAATAACAAATATTTCTTAAATACTCTCTGTGGGCAGCTACATGGTCTGAGGAATAGAATACACTCAGAATAAGAAGACCTGAGTTCAAATCTTGCCCTTCTCAAAGTCACTTCTGTTTTAGCTTTATGTTTAAATGGGTATAATAATAGTATCACACAAGATTGTTGTGATGATTAATTAAAAAAATACACAAATTATTTTGCTGTCTAAATTTAGCAAAGGTTCTAACCTCAAGGAAACTACAATTTAGCAGAAGAACAGTTGATAATGTCATAACTAGTCTGTGGCTTCTTGCCATCCCTTCAATCTTATCTCCACATGACTGTTCTCCTTTTCTGCTAGAAACTCTCTTTCAACAATTATATTCAATAAATATTAAAGAAGTGTCTGCTTGTTAAGTAGCCCTACTAATTGCAAAATATACTTCTAGAAAGCAATGAGCTGTTTTGTTTTCCAGAGCAGATTGTACCTAGAGGCTAGAAATTTGGAGCCCAAATTTCCTCCCCTTTCCCTGTAGAAAATAATAAGTTTGTGCTTATAAAAAGGACTCTTATTTTCCCTGCTATCCAAATTGGAAGAAAAAACTATCAAAGTAAAGCAAATATCTTAAAGTTTTCTGGAAACACCATATGTTGGGATGATATCCATCAAAACAATTTTTTAGGACTTTGCACAACTGAAATGAACACTTCTAAGGAAATGCATCTGCTAACCACTTTGATTTTTACTGGAGGTGAATGTTATAGCCCTGTGGGTAAATGTGTCTGGTAGCAAAAAAAAAATGTGTTGAATAGAAGGCAAATAAAGTTTAATTTCAATGAAAAGGTTAGAGGGACAAGGAGAGAAAGGAGTAGCATATACTAGGGAACATTTCTGTTCCTCCATACACACCTTTTTATCTACCATTTCATCCCTCACACTTGGAAATTTCTCTTCCTCTTTGCTTTTCTGAATACTTATAACCCTTCAGTGCTCAGTTCAAATTCAGTGACCACTCTAGTTTACAAAGATCTCCCTGTCCCTTAACTTCTGAAGTAGTAATTGCCTAGTCCACTGATTGAGCCTTACTTATACTGTTAATTTTCTTTTCATGGATTTACTGATTGGGTTCCTAGTAGAGTTGATCACTTTCAGATTCAGATGGCCACTATTATGAGTCTGCACTCCTGAAACCATAACTCACAAGCCCATGAGGGGAAGGTAAGCTTACCTTTAATAGTAATTAGGAGTTTAGTCAGCTAATAGAGGAAACATGATTACCTTGAAGCATAGACATTTACTGAGATAGTACAGTAAGAAGAGGACTTATAAAGCATTTCTCCATAACCCTGGGGTTCACTCTTCCACAAATGTAGTACCTATGAAGAGAGTGAGCACAAATTTAGATTACAATGGTAATGAGGCATACATATAATAAAAGCATAGATAAGGCTACTCATGCATCCCAAAATATTTTCTCTTATGGTATTCTCTCTCTTAGGTACTGCCTTTCTCCTGGGCAGATTACTTAGCTGACCTCTAGGATCTTCTCCTATACGTAGCTCTATTCTCAACTTCCAGGGCTAGTTATCTTTTGAACTGATAACTCTTTTTGCCACTGCCAGAAGACCCAATCCTTTAATTTCCTTCCTGTTCAACTCTCTAGATGGCTCTTGGTTGGATAAAGTACCTTCCCCTGTTGACCTCTGGTAGAAATGAGGGGAATCATATTCCACAGAGCTTCTCTCCAACTTGAGTTATTGAACCCTGCCATAATGTATAATCTCCCACTGGGTGGGTAGCTCCTATGACTCCATATCCAGCTTGTTATCCACTATACTACATTGCTAAGAATTTAAGCTCCTTATGAACATGCATTGTTTTGTTTTTTACTTCATTGCTTTGTATAGTGCCTGGCACATAGTGGGGGCTTAATAAATGCTTTTTAATTGGCTGGTTGCTTCTCAGAACTTTAGCTACTATGTCACATTGTATATCCCCAACAGAACTTGGTCTGAATTGAATTTATTAGGTACTCAATATATATTAATTGATTGCATTTATAGAGGTTTATTTGACAGTACTCTAGGTAAGGCTTCCCCCCCCCATACTCCAATAAGTAAATCAGTTAATCTCTCTGAACCTCAATTTCCTCCTTTGTGAAATGGAGAATTAGACTAGCTCTTCTGCAATACTTTAATTCTATGAATCTGATTGTTGATTTATTTTTTTAAATAGGTAGGCTCAACTAATTTCAGATGGTGGTGAGGGGAGGGATTGAGGAATCAATATCAGGAAGACAAAGTTTAAGTTCACAGAGGGATTGTCAGCATCTATCAGCCAGGATGTGGTTTGGTCAAGAGGGGATGGGGTGAGAGAAATAAATTTAGATTAGGGCTGACCAACAAGTGGCCATGATCATGGATATAGAAGCTGTTGCAAAAACAGACACTTTGAATGTTGAGGTGTGAGAATAGACTTCATGTGCTCTAGGGAAATAACTACCTTTGTGATATGTCATTTCTTACTTTTGTGCAGATGAGTAATTTTTTTGAGAAAATAAAGATGCTGGTTTTCACATATCCCTAACCTTCTTCCCTCTTCTCCTCCCTTATAAGAAAAATAAGCTCCTTTGGAGTTGATGTAGATCTTCAAAAAAAAGAATTGCATCCATAAAAGAAAAAAAAATTAACACAAAAACTTAGGATCAGATGGATTTGCAAGCAAATTCCAACATCCAAAGTACAACTTCCTCTAGTACTATAGAAACTTATGACCAAAATGCAGTTGATATGAATATTTGCTTAAGAGGCTCTTCAAGGACAAGATAGAGGTGCTTGTCTCTGTGACCTGAGTATGCTGAGGTGAAATTAATTTGGATGGAAGAAAAGGAGAATATGAAACTCAAATTAAACAGTCTGTTTTTGTAAAGTGGTTTGAAGATGAAAAGCCCCTTAGAAGTTATTATTGTCATTATCATTAATAATATATGAGCAAAGGCAGCCAAATTGTGCATTTTATACTTGGAAAGTTGAAACCTATCATGTTTTTCAGGTACAATTATCACTGATATAGCCTCAGTGCTTTTCTTTTCTTGGGATCTCTTCACCTTGCCTTGCTTTCATGGGCCCCAGGGAGTGAGATTTCTCAGTCAAGTTTGGCTGGTGGGAACTGGGCTTTGTAGACATCAGAGGAGGTTCTCACTCAGCTCCCCTCTTCTAACTTTTTCCATGTTTTCTTCATGCTCCCTTTGATCACAGGAAGAGCAGCAGTTGCTTCAGGAGTAATACACTTGAAGCTGTGGGTATAAGCTCTTGAGATTTGAGTCAGTGGGATGTCCCTGGGATATAAGTATTTTCTTGGAACCTACATGATACAGTAGAATTGAACCCTGGAGTTGGAGCTGGAGAATCTGATTTGGATACCACTTCTCCTACTTACTTACCTGAAGGACCCTGAGGAACAAGATTCTGTGGGCTTAAGTTTCCTCATCTGTCTTGTAATGGATGATCTTTAGAGTGACTCCGATCTATGATCTTCAACAATATATTATGTATACCTCTCTTGTGTATAAGGAACACAAATCAGTGAGGAAAATATATGAGTATAAGCCTCAGCCAAATTTAGAATTTACAGGGTTTACATGCCAGAGAGACAAAGCCACAATGGTTCCTTCCCTATCCAAAAGGCTGCAGACTGACTACTTGCCAACTTTCCTCTTCAGATGCTCTTGTATTGCTCCCTAGTTACATCTCAGAGAAGGTCTCCATTAGGTCTTTTCCTTTCTTCTTGAAAATTTCTTAATTTTTTTTAACAAGTAGATTATTGTGTAGACTCAGGGAAGTGCATCTGGAATGAGTGCTGGAACCAACAACAGGGAGCAGGAAGGAAATGAAACCATTACAGGGCAGTAACCTGCATAGTTAATGGAATGCTGGACCAGGAGTTGGGAAGACCCAGGTCTGAATCCTAACTCCATTAATTTTTTTCCACCTCTCTTAGCCTCAATTTCCTCATCTGTAAAATAGGGATAATATCTATAAGACCTAGCTCTTAAAGTTGTTTTATAGATCAGATGACATAATATATGCAAACCCCTAAGTTTGTATAAAATGAGAGCCATTGTTATTGTTACTACCCAGAAACTATTTAAAACTGAATCCTGACTGCATCTAATTTGTGTTTAGAAAAAAGTAGTAGCCTAGATATTTGTACAATGACTTCCTTAGAGGTACTGTGAAAGATATCTCTATTCATGGGTTACAAGAAGTTGCTTGTGGCCAGTTCAAACACTAGAGTGTTCTAGAGCATGGAGGAATCCTGAGCTCATTGTTTTTGCAAAGACAGGATATAGCAAAGTCTATGGGACTTGATATGAGAAGAACACAGGGGATATAGCCTTAGAGCTGGAAAGAACATCAAACATCATCTAATCCAACTTCCTAATTTACAGATGAGTAAACTAAGGTCTAGAATATATAAGCGATTGCTTAAGGTTAGTCAGTGTCTGAGATGGGAACTGGCTGTGTGATCTCCAATAAGCCATTTATCTTCTCTGAGCCTCAGTTTCTTCAACTGTAAAGTAGGCTATACTGCCCTTCTCACAAGGTTGTGAGGAAAGCCCTTTTATTTATAAATGGATTTTATCTAATATTTATATTATATACCATACAAATATATAATATAATAGCATATAATAAATAATATAATAAATATAATTTATAAATAAAAAAATAAAATTTTATGTAAAAGTTAGTTTCTACTATATGTCAACAGAACACATATTGATTGTTACTCTCTGATCATTAGCCAGATAAAATCAAGTGTCTGTTTTGTTTATTATCTAGGAAGAAAAAAAAATGCCTGATGAATGTGATGAGCTGAAGAGAATGTGGATCTCTTTTTATTTAGAAAAAATGCAGTTGAAAAAAGTTGGAGGAAAACATTGTGTACTTAAAAGCACTAACTTACATAAATAGGAGTTTTTGTAAATTCTCTCCTAGTTGGATTTTTACATGGACACCTTTGTATCATAGCCCCTTAAGTTAATTGTTATTATTGTTGTTTAGTCATTTTTGAACTGAGTCAGATTCTTTGTGACCCCTTTTATTACAGCTTTTCTTGGTAAAAAATACTGGAATAGTTTACTATTTCTTTCTCCAGTCCATTTTATAGATGAGGAAACTGAGATGAACAGGGTGAAGTGACTTGCCCAGAGTCAATAGATAGTAGGAGTTGGAGGCTGGATTTGAACTCAGGCCCAGTGCTCTATTCAATATGCCATTCATTATGCCACTTAGCTACCCTTTATATTGAGTTATATTGATTACCTGAAGCCTCAGTTCTCCTTAGCTCTTCCTGTTTCCACGCCCTGCACAACCAGCCAACTGAGTCTAACGGGCAATCTTGACCACCATCTATGGGATCCTGATCTTTTCCATTCTTACTCCTACCATCTCAATTCAGATCATCATTTACTTGCCTCTTAATCAGAGACCTTTAATCTTCCTAAACTTTATTCTTTCCCATATCTCTCTTCCTAATGTTCTGGTCTGAAAAAAGCTTCCATAGCTTCTGCATTCCTGCTGACTTAGTGAAATTTAAACTTTTCAGGATGGAATTCAAGACCCTCCACAATCTGGCCTCAACCTCCCTTGGAAGCCTTACCTCCTAGTGCTTTTCTCAGGACAATGATGCTTCATCCAGTCCCTCTTGCTCAGGCTTTCTCACACTTGAACACTTTTTTTTTGCTCTCCCTCCCCCAATCCTTTACCTCCCAGTCTTTCTTTGCTCATACCATCCCTCACCAGAAGAACACCTCTCTCCATCTTTTTAAAACTTTCAAGGCCTAGATGCCATTTTTTCCATAAAGACTTCCTTGGTTCCCAGTGGACATTTAATGGAAAGAGCACTGAAGAGGAACTCAATCCCACTTCTGCCAGTTTTGCAGTATCAAGTAAATCACTTTACCTCTGGGGTTTCCTTATCTTTTAAATCAATAAAACAAAGCTAAGATTTAAATATTATTATTACATATGCAGGACATGTATTATCGTGTATGACATGTCACAACAATCCTTTACTGTTATTAACCCTATTTTATAGATGAGAAAACTGAGACTGAGAGAGGTTGATTTGCTCAGTGTTATACAGCTAAGCGTCTAAGAAGGGATTTGAATTTTTGGCAGCAAAGTGGCACAGTGGGTAGAACTCTGGGCTTGGAGTTAAGAAGCTCAAATCTGGCCTTGAATGCTTACTAGCTCTGTGACCTAGAAAAGTCACTGTGTTGCTCTCTGCCTCAGTTTCTCTATCTGTAAAATGGGGATAATGAGAACATTTACCTTGCAGGGTGCAGGATCAAATGAGATTATCTTGGTAATATGCTTAGTTTAGGGCAGGGCATCAAATAGGTGCTATATAAATGTTTATTCCCCTCCTTCCAGTTTTCCTGAATCCCAGTATTATACTTCTATTTATGATGCTACTTCCTAGCATCTCCTCCATTTTTAACATTCTCTGATTTACGGCTAGTAACCCAGATTATCTGTTATCAACAAGGCTTTGTCTTATTGCCCAGGTGCTTGGCTTCAATTAAGCCAGTGTAATCAGGATTGATAAGGAGCTGCAGGATTTCCCACACTTTTGAGTTTTAGCAGCCTTAAGAAAGTAGTGGGATTGCACTGCATTTAATAATTAGAAGGGATACTATCATTTATATTTCAAGAAAATCCAAAGTCCCTTATTCATAATTAAGGTAATAGTGCCACGAAGGAAGGATGGATGAAGATTTGATGTCATGATTGAGTACTTCCAACAGCAGAGATTGGGCCCTGCCAGGAAATGCCCTGGAACATTCCAGGGGATGTTTCCCTCCTGTAGCTCTCCTGAGCAGACCATAATTAGCACTTGATTTATTTTCTGTTAATTCTCATTTCCAACCCTAATAGATTTCCCTTGCTATTAGCTAAAACTGTACTTTCAACCTCCTTGGGGGGAGGGCCCACAACCAATGGCTTGAGGTCCTTTAGCTTTTGTTTTGGAAAAAGGAACATAGTGGAGATTGTGAATTTTACTGAATAAAACCCAGGGATAAATTTGTCTTAGAAGCTTTGGGGAAATAGCTATCCTCCTCTAGGAGACTTATACAAGTTTTCGGTATGACTGTAATGGGTGGAATTTACTATTACTTTAAATATTCTCATTAATAGGATGACTCAACAAGAGAAGCACTTTCCTCATAGTATTTTCAAAGACAGATGTTACTTTATAATAGAAGCTGGCAAATAGAATGAGTTCCAGATAGATGGATAAAGAGACTTGCCTAGAAGGTATCAGATTTTTTTTCTGGCTAAGACTATCTCACCTGTCAAAGTCACTGCATCTGTAATTGTAATCATCAGTGTGCAGGGTTGCTTAACTTCAGCAGGAATGAATCAGAAGAACTCCCAGGAACATTTCTGCTAGGGTGAAGGAGATCAGGTTGACAGCTATTGGTAATGGATTTATGAAAACACGAGAATAAATGTTGGAATCAACAATAGGAGATCAGAGTTAAGGTCTGGGTGAGGGTACTGGTCAGTGACTCACAAGAGAATACAGATGATCTTTAAAATTTAATCATGAAACCTTAGACTCAAAAGAGATCTTTGAGATCATCTCCTTATTTTAGTGATGGTAGCTCACTAGGGGGTAGACATGAAACTAGAATTATAACTCTTTATCCTGATCTAGCTCTTAGCAGAGCAGATGAATTAAATAATGAGAAGGGAAGTTCTATGTGGGAATCAAAAATGGCTTTCCAAGAACAGATATAGATGTAGAGTCAGTAAACCAGATTTGAATGAGAAGTGTCAAAGCAGAATGAAGTGGGGAAAAATAATAATAGAAATTCACTTTTATATAGTGCTTTACATATATGTTAATTTAAATTTTAAATTTCTATTGATATCTTTTATTCTCGAAGCATCGTGGCCTAGTGTACAAAGTACTTTCCTTGGAATCAAGAAGATCTGGGAACACATATATTTGTATGATTCTGGGCAAGTCACCTAATAGCTCAGTCCCTTAGGCAACTTTCTGAGTCCCTAAATTGAAGAAAATGTGCTGACCTGCGTTGGTAGGAAGAACTTCCTCATTTTGTAATTCTTTATACCATGAAATCATGGGTCCATTTCTTATTCTTCCTTTTTCCTTTTTACATAACTTTCCTCTTGAATGTATCCTACAGTCTTTCCTCCTTGTTGAGTTATCCCCTATGACACAAAATTAAAAAAAAAAAAAGAGAAAGGGAAAAAATGAATATATTAAAACTAACCACTGTTATCAGCTAAACCTCTCAGCCTGTGTTTTGCTCCATATCTATAGTCCACTGTCTCTGCAGCAAGAAGAGAGGAACACATTTTCTCATCTCTTCTTGGGCACCAATGTGGCCAGTATCCTACTGCAATCAGTTGTACATTTTGTTCTCTTTCTTTTTACCATTATAGTCATTAGCTACATTGTTTTCCTAGTTCTGCATGTTTTCAGTTCTTAAGAATCAGTTTCTTCCCATGTTTCTGAATGCTTCAGTCATAATTTCTTAATGAACAATAAAATCTCATTACATTTGTAATGTACCACCATTTATTTAGTCATTTCCTTATCAGAATCAAACTTCTATTTTGTTTCTAGTTCCTTGATACAATAAAAAAGTATCCTTACAACTTCTTTAGTATATGTAGGATCTTTCTGTATTAGACCTCCTTGGATTATACACCTCGGAATAAAATTTCTGGGTTGGACTTCTTAGTCATTTATAATAGTTAGACCAATTCCAATAATGTAGTTTAATTTTCAGCATTTTTGTCATCTTCACCAATTTTTATAAGGTTTGATTTGGAGCAATTTTTTGTATGTGCATGTACTCCTGTGCATTGTATCTATATCTTCAATGCTCTTTTTCTTTTCTTTTCTTTTTTCTTTCTTTCTTTCTTTTTTTTGTGATTAAGACTGGATCTTCTCATCTTTGCCAGGCTGGAAGTGTGGGAGAAGTTATTCATGGTCCTGATCCCACTATTAATCAGCACAAAAATGCTGACTTGCTCTATTTCCAACTTGAGCAAATTTTTCTCTACTTTAGGACCCTGTGTCTATCCTGCTCCTGGTGCTCACCATACTGACATGGTCCGGCATAGTCTCCTGTAGCTCCAAATTCCCAAGCTCAAAAGATCTGGTAGACTTAGTCTTCCCTGTAGCTGGGAGACATGTGCCATCCTGCCTCATCCCTGATCGTTGTTAACAATTTGCAGTTCCTCTTTTGAGAGTTGTTTGTTCATATCCTTTGGCCTCTTATCTGTCAGGGAATGATTCTTAGTGTTATATATTTTTATTAGTTTGTTATGTATCTTGGAATTCATTCTTATCAGAGATATTTGTTGTAAAGATTTTCCCCCCCAATGACTAGTTTCGACTTTTATCCTACTTTCTCTGTGTGTTAGTGCAAAACTTTTCAATTTGTTTAATCAAAGTGATCTGTTTCATCTTTTGTGACCACCTCTATCCCTTGTTTGATTAAGAAGACTCCCTTTATTCATACTTGTTGAAAGGACCTACCCGAGTTCCCTTCTCATTTTAAAAACATTTCTATATCTTCATTTGATCTTCATAATAACTTTGTGAGTAAAGTACAAGTAATATAAACCTTAGTTTATAGATGAGAAAAGCAATATAATTAAGATGTGAAAGAGCAGGGGTTCATAGACAGGTGTTCAGACTTCCTTATTTTTTCCACATATGGTATCTCTAGCAGAAGAGTAGACTGTGGCAATGGTATCATTCTGTTTCCTACCTTTTAGCAGGCGACTTCCAGACTAACTTCATATCATTATCCCCACATAATCTGAGTTCTAATCAACTGACCTATTTAATGTTGTATATACATGAGCATAGCCTCTTGTGCCCTCTGTTTTATGGGATATGTCCCATAAGCTTACTACTCACATTTTTGCCTCATGCAATCTCTCACTCTTAAAGGCTAATTCTCATGCCATCCCAAGGGTCCTGAAATAGTATTGCTTGTCCCCCTCACCACCTCTGAAATTATTTTTGGTTATACTTTGCATATATTTTGTATAGCAGAGTAATGGCAGGGAAGCAGGACTACTTTGCTCATCTTTGTACCCCTAACACCTGACATAGTGCTAGGAACATAGGAAACACTTAATACATGCTTTTTAAGTTTTATATTTAAATATAAATATTTAATAATAAATATATATTCTAAAGTTTTATATTTCATTGGTAAAAGTTGATAATGATGGGATCATGGTGGAAAATGGGGTATAAGATATCAATAATAATGAACCTCAGGAGATATTAGAGGTACTCAAGACTTGATATTTACAAGATGGGGTACATAGCTCAGCAGATAGAGTGCCAGACCTGGAATAAAGAATAATCATCTTCCTGAGTTCAAATCTGGCCTCAGTAGCTGTGTAACCCTGGGTGAACCACTTAACTGTTTGCTTCAGTTGCTCATCTGTCAAATGATCTGGAGAAGGAAATGATAAACTTCTCCAGTATCTTTGCCAAGAAAACATCAACTGAGGTCATGAAGGGTTGGACATGACTGACGTGGACATATCTAGGTATCCTTATGAATTTGCTTGCTATATGCCAAGTTGTAAGGATACCTAGTTATATCCCCATGAGGATGAATCTATCTTGTAAACCTTTTTCAGTCATTTTTAGTCATGTCCAACTCTTCTTGTTTGCCAATAACCCACTCTTTTTTATTTTTTCATTCAGTTCATCAATGACACTATGGTTTACCTAGCCTTGCATGTTAAAATTTTGGGGATTATCTTTGACTCTTCTTGGATCCAATCTTTTACAAGACTTGTAATACCTCTGTTGTCCAATGTCTTCTCTACTCTCATCACTACTATCTTTGTAGCCTGAGTTTATCAAATCTAGGACTTTTATTGTTATTCAATCACTTCAATCATGTCTGACTCTTTGTAACCCCATTTGGTGGTTGTTGTTGTTGTTGTTTTTTTGGTCAAAGATTCTGAAACAGTCACTTCTTCAGTTTATTTTACAGATGAAGAAACTGAGGAAAACAGGGTTAAGTGACTTCCTGAGGGCCAGACAACTAGAAAGACTTGGGTCTTTCTGACTCCAGGCCCAGTGCACTGTACCACCTAGCTGTTTTTTTTTTCAAAATCATCAGAAAAGCTACTGCCTTCCAGAATTTGTTGACCATACTTTCATAGCAGTAAGAGGCTGCTTCAAGAAGACAAAAAAATGATGTATTGAATGGTCCAGTTCATCTGGATTGGAGGGTTGCTTTTCTTACTGGGGACAATTGAATAGGGAAGGATTGAGGCTTATGCTTAAACTGGGGCTGTTGGAATGCTTGGTCAAATTGATAGTGGAATATTTTGAGTCTAGGTTGGGATAATGAAAGATCCAGGACCTAGTCAGAGTTCAGGTGGATATGGAGGTTGAGGTTCCTTGAAAGAGCAAGCAAAGTGGGGAGGTGGAAGGAGGGTATCAACACAATGTGAAGAAGAATAGATTTTTTTTTTGATCAGGGAGTCAGGACTGGCCAGGAGATGCTGAGAGAATGATGAGGCAAGGATTGAGATAAAATCACTGGGATCCCTCCCAGGAGGATGACTTGAATAGACAGAGGTTTTCTGCTGAGTGCTGCCTTTTAATGGGTGGCTTAGGACTTTCCAAGAAGCTCTACCCTGGAGGGTTGGGATAGGGTGAGCTATTCTGGCCTTAATGGGATTTGGTCTCCCAAGGAGGGGTCTTGCTCTGTTGGGGATTGTAAGCCGGATTTTTTCACCTCAGAGGTTTGGAGTTGGATGCTAAAGACAGTGTTATATCCTCAGCACCGATAGGATGACTTCAGAATCCCACTAGCTCCCTTGTTCAGAGACAAAAGTTGGTGACAAAGCATTTGGCTGACATTTTAACAATTAGCATAATTCTTTATAAGTTTTCATAAAGACAAGTACATTTCAACCAAGAGAGTACATAAAGAATAATAAAATAGCTGGTTGACATATTAATATGGAGACAGCTAGTGGATAGAGTACCAGGAAAATTCATCTTCTTGAGTTCAAATCCAGTCTCAGACATTTCCTAGCTATGTGATCCTGGGCAAGTAACTTAACTGTGTCTCAGTTTCCTCATCTGTAAAATGAGCTAGAGAAGGAAATGGCAAAAACTCTCTGGTATCTTTGTCAAGAAAACCCCAAAAAGGGGTCAGGAAGAGTTGGACATGACTAAAATGAAGCAATATTAGCAAAGAAGACTATAAAAGAAGATTCATGTGCAGGGAAAGTTGTGTCAGCTGCATTTCCACCAAGGAAGGACAGTTTGGTCTTCACCCCTGTGGGAAGTAAGAGGCAGGAAGGAAGACCTGAGAAGGCATTAGAGTGGCAGGGCCCTGGAAGTGGTCCAAGGAATCATGAGGGAAGGCAAAGATGGTGGTCCCTGAGAGTTTCACTTATAAGAAAGTCCACACTCCTCCCTACACATACATACATACACACACACATACACAAACTCCACATATTAGTGCCAAAATTATGGCTTTGCTAAATCAATTGATTTCTTTCTTACGGATCTTGAATAAGGCAAGAAAGGGAAAGTAGTAGAACTAGTTATAGATAAAAAAAACATGTCCAGAGAATATGAATTAACAGGCTATTTCCTTCATTTAGTTGGTAGCCTAGTGGAGATCTCAATCAACAAAAATTTATTGAGTACCTAACTAGGAACGATATAGGCTATAAACACATAGTAGTTTGCAGTTTAGGTGGAGAAGCAGCATAAGCACATGAGAAGATAACATTACTAGTTATTGTGTGATGATTGCTGATGGAAGTGGTACAGACAAATACATTAGGATTTCAGAAGGTAGTAAGAGGTAATAGTGGGTTGAAATAATCAGAGCAGTACTCCCAAAGGAGGAAGACTTGAAGTAGGCCTTAAATAATGGGCAATAATCAGATAAACTGAAAGGGCTTTCCAAGTGAGGGGAATGACATGAACAAAGAAAGTTCCTTTTTCTTCTCATAAAGTTATGCCTATAACTTAGTTGTAAGGGGTTAAAAAGGAAAAAAAGACAGTAAAGAATTGAGAAGTGAAGTTCTAAGGGCCTCCATTCTTAATCATGGATGAATTAACAAATCTGAGCAGTCTCCTAGAATACAAAATATAGAATATAGTAGTCTCCTAGAATATATAGAATACGGAGCTCAATTTCTAATGCTGTCCTCTAACTTCTTCAGAGAGAAGAGAGAGAGAGAGAAAGGAGGGAATAAAAAGACAGCAATTTCTATTCCCAGAGTATGAGCTGATCCAGTAAGTATGCTGAGGCCAGCAGCCAAGCATCTACAAGGCCCTAATGAGCGCTATTGGAAGGAGAAATCAATATGGGAGTAGTTCTTGTAGACCAGAGGGAAGCATGTGAAGTTCTTTGTAGGCCAAATATAGCTATTCTAGAAAGGTTTTAGTTTTGAGCTTAAGAAGTCAAATGTGGGCTCTCAGCTCTTCTCCCAAGCTCGGTGCCAGGATCCCCTGCTTTGGTAACATCCCTGAGACAAGATGGTGAAGGTCGGAGTCAATGGATTTGGCCATATTGGACGCTTGGTGACCCGTGCTGCATTCAGCTCCAATGGAGTAGAAATTGTGGCCATCAATGACCCCTTCATTGATCTTAACTACATGGTTTATATGTTTCAGTATGATTCCACCCATGGCAAGTTCAAGGGCACTGTCAAGGCTGAGAATGGAAAGCTGGTGATCAATGGGAAGGCCATTACCATCTTCCAGGAGCGGGATCCCACCAACATTAAGTGGGGAGATGCTGGAGCCGAGTATGTGGTAGAGTCCACTGGCGTCTTTACCACCATGGAAAAGGCTGGGGCTCACTTGAAGGGTGGGGCAAAGCGTGTCATAATCTCTGCGCCTTCTGCTGATGCCCCCATGTTCGTGATGGGAGTGAACCATGAGAAATATGATAATTCCCTTAAGATTGTCAGCAATGCCTCCTGCACTACCAACTGCCTGGCCCCTTTGGCCAAGGTCATCCACGACAACTTTGGCATTGTGGAAGGACTCATGACCACAGTTCATGCCATCACTGCTACTCAGAAGACAGTCGACGGTCCCTCTGGCAAGCTGTAGCATGATGGGCATGATGCTGCCCAGAACATCATCCCTGCTTCCACTGGCGCTGCTAAGGCTGTGGGCAAGGTCATACCTGAGCTGAACGGAAAGCTCACAGGCATGGCTTTCCGTGTTCCTACTCTGAACGTATCTGTTGTGGGTCTGACCTGCTGCCTGGAGAAACCTGCCAAATATGATGACATCAAGAAAGTGGTGGAGCAAGCAGCAGAAGGACCCTTGAAGGGCATCTTGGGCTACACAGAACACCAGGTCGTATCCTCTGACTTCAACAGCAACACCCACTCTTCCACTTTTGATGCTGGTGCTGGCATTGCCCTCAACGACCATTTTGTCAAGCTCATTTCCTGGTATGTCAACGAGTATGGTTATAGCAACCATGTAGTGGACCTCATGGTCTACATGGCCTTCAAGGAGTAAAGTGGCAAACTGGATCTTCATCCCCAGCCAAAAAAAAAGTTGTTCCACCACTGGGGAGCCCACATCACTAACCTATGTTCCTTTACTGGGGATCCCATGTCCCATTCACATTGTTGTCCCAAAGCCACCCCTGTAGTAGGGGGGAGAAGCCTAGAGTGTCCTATATTGTGTACCATCAATAAAGTCACCGTATTCAGTGAAAAAAAAAAGAAGTCAAATGTGACTTGATTAGAATGGCAGTTGACTTGGGCTTTGAAATCCAGCTTCAGATCTCAAGACAGTGCTGATGGCTGATGGTTTTCTCTGCTTCTGTCATGACATCCTCATCTGCTGGGGACAGTTGGATGCCTGATGATAGAGAAAGTATGTTGCTGGAGGCAATAAGATGAGAATGAGAATAACAATAGCTAACATTTATGCAACAATTTAAGGTTTGAAGGGTGCTTGAGAAATATCCCATTTTATTCTCACAACAGCCATGGGAGTAGATGCCAGTATTATCTGCAATTTACAGATGAAGAAATCTAGACAAAGAAGGTGAGTGACTGTCCAGGGTCACACTACTAATAATAATAGATAATACATATATACATATATATCTATAAACCATTTAATAATAATAATAATATATACACATATATCTATAAACCATTATAAAATATAGTTATATATGTGTTAAATATAATATTAGCTAACAAAAAGTGTTAACACATATGTACATGCAAATATATATAGTACCTCCTATGTGCCAGGCATTGTGCTAAATGCTTTATAACTATTATCTCATTTGATCCTCATAACAACCCTAGGAGATAAGGACTATTATAACTCTAATTTTACAGATAAGGAAATTGGGGCAAACAGGGGTCAAGTGACTCATACAGGGTCATCTGGCTAGCAGCCGAATTTGAACTCTGTTCTATGGAGGATACAGGCAATAAGAACTGATGCAACTTGGAGGTTGCAGGTGACTGGACTCATCAGAGAAGGGAAGACTTCACTTATTTCAGCTTAACTGGAAATTATCAAACTCTTATGTGCAGATCACTCACTGTGCTAGACACTAGGCACACAAAGGAAAAAGAGACAGTTCCTATTCTCAGAAGACTTATCTTCTTACTGGCAGATTTTCCTTGAACACAGATAAGTAAATAGAAGGT
>JAJPUD010020689.1:0-24243 GCA_023553655.1 Myrmecobius fasciatus | reverse complement strand
TTTCTTTTTCTTATCAAATTAACTAAAGGCTTATCTATTTTGTTGGTTTTTTCATAAAACCAACTCTTAGTTTTATTTATTAACTCAATAGTTTTCTTATTTTCAATTTTATTAATTTCTCCTTTTACTTTTAGAATTTCCAATTTGGTATTTAATTGAGGATTTTTAATTTGTTCTTTTTCTAGTTTTTTTTTTAATAATAAGCCAATTCATTGATCTTTTCTTTCTCTATTTTATGCAAGTAAGCATCTAGCGATATAAAATTACCCCTTATAACTGCTTTAGCCGTATCCCACAAATTTTGGTATGTTGTCTCCTTATTGTCATTCTCCTGGATGAAATTATTGATTGTGTCTATGATTTGCTCTTTCACCCATTCATTCTTCAGGATTAGATTATTTAATTTCCAATTAACTTTTGGTTTATTTTCTCCTGGCCTTATATTGCATGTGATTTTTATTGCATCATGATCTGAAAAGGATGCATTTACTATTTCTGCCTTTCTGCATTTGATTTTGAGGTTTTTATGCCCTAACACATGGTCAGTTTTTGTATAGGTTCCATGGACTGCTGAGAAAAAAAGTAAACTCCCTACTGTCTCCATTCAACTTTCTCCATAGGTCTATTATACCTAACTCTTCTAACAATTGGTTTATCTCCCTAGTTTCTTTCTTGTTTCTTTTGTGGTTTGATTTATCTAATTCTAATAATTTGCTTTATTTATTATCTAAATCTATATCTAATTTAATTATAATATCTAATAAGAGCAAAGTTGAGATCCCCCACTAGTATCGTTTGGCTGTCTATTCTTCTTGCATCTCTCTTAATTTCTCCCCTAGGAATTTGTGTGCTATTGCACTTGGTGCATATATATTTAGTATAGATATTGCTACATTATCTATGGTACCCTTTAATAAAATATAGTTTCCTTCCTTATCTCTTTTGATTAGATCTATCTTGGCTTTTACTTGGTCTGAGATAAGGATTCCTGCCCCTGCTTTTTTTTTGTTCACCTGAACCATAATAGGTCCTGCTCCAGCCTTTTACCTTCATCCTATATGTGTCACTGTGTTTTAGATGTGTTTCTTGTAGACAACATATAGTGGGATTCTGGTTTTTAATCCAGTCTGATATCCACTTCAGCTTTATGGGAGAGTTCATCCCATTCACATTCACAGATAGAATAACTAATTCTTTATTTCCTGCCATCTTATTTACCCAAGTTATGTTTTCCCCTTTCCTTTCCCCTTTCTCCCTTCCCCCCTCCTCCGTACTTTGCTTTTGATGACCCCCTCCCCCAAACAATACTTCACCCTTTAGATCCCTTCCCCCTGTTTTTACTCCTTTCCCCTGATTCTTCTATTTTCCCTTCTATTAGTTTATCCCTTTCTTTTTCTCCTTTCCCTCCCACTTCCCTCTAGCAACAGACAAGTTTCTATGTGAAATCAAGTGTCTGATATACACTTTTAGAGCCCAACCTGATGAGAGTAAGATTTACACAATGCTCAACTCCCTCCCCTCTTTCTCTCAATTATATTAGGTTTTCTTTGCCTCTTCAAGAGATTTTACCTTGTTTTTATCCCCCCCTTTTTTTAGATCTTATTTTAACCAATTTTCTAGTTTCTTTCATGTCTCTTATCATCTCTAGCATCTTTAGAATTATGTCAAATAATAGTCCTCCTTGCTTTACTCTTGTATGTATTGGGAAATTATTTAGTCTTTCTTGTTTGTTTGTTTGTTTTTTATTTTAATTTATTTTATTTGAGAAAACAGAGTAAGAAAAACAGACAAGAAATACAAAACAACATAAAGCAAAACAAAAGAGAACATTGTCACGTGCCCAGCAGAAAAGCAGGGAAGATTCAAAATATATAACAACAAATTACCAGATCAAGAAAGTATATATATGTAAAAGAAATTATATTTATGAATATCCATTTTTCCTTTACTTCCTAGTAAAGGTTCTTTTGTTCTCTGCTGTGTAACTTATTTTTCCCCCTTTTCATCCCTTCCTCCACCCCTAAGCATGCTACAGTTAAGAAAAGATATATTTATGCATACATATGTCCCTGACATTCATTTTGTCTACATTACTTGGATATTATTCTGATTCTAATATATGCATCTCAGCCCAATTTGCTTAAATTAACTTAAGTTTTTAATTTCTATTATATATATGTGCGTATACATATTTATATATTTAAAATCTCCGCCTCTTTCTCCCAACTTCTTTAGATTTTCTTTTTTTTTCCTACCTGATAACAGGGAAATTCAACATCTTCACTTCTTACTTAGTTTAGCTTATATAGAATTGTTTTGTTGACCCTTTTTTTCTAAGAAATTTAATTTCATTTTAAATTCCTACAATTTTGGTCCTTTCTTAGTTTGACTTGAATTCCATAAGGGCATAAGCCATAAATTGATGAATAAAATTCTTCTATGTTTTTATTTCTTCCTTCAATTTCTCTCTATACCCCAATTGAAGGTGAAATTACTGGACCATTAAATTTGAGCACCTCACTCTATTCAATTTTTATATTATTGCATCTAGGGATCTGCCTCTTGTGCATGCATCCATCCATCCATCCATCCATCCATCCATCTATCTATCTATCTATCTATCTATCTATCTATCTATCTATCTATCATTTTTCACAAGGTCTTTTTTTCTCTATTGTATCATGTGTTTAGAAATGCTAGCTTGTGAAGGAAGCATTATGTAGTACGATTCATCCTACATCCAGAAGACCTTGTTTTTCTCCTTGTTTTTATCATTAATCTCTTGCTACTTTTAAATCCAAACATTTCTGTTTATTGTTCTGTATGTCTGGCACCACACTGGGTATCAGATCCCTCTCCTGAGGTAAGATGTCATCCTGAAAAGAACAACCATCTACAGAAAAATTGGTCTCCATTTGTAGCCATTATCCCTAGATGAATCCCATAAGAAATTTATACCTCCCCACAGAAATACATTTTCCCATATCTAACAGAAATATTCTTTATTGCATCATTGTAGATCAAGACCCATCTTTTCAATAATCACTGCCCTGCCTCCCATTTATTTTATTCTACTTTAGCATAGACTCTACTAAAAGATTAAAGAAATTGTCTTACGTTTTCTCTTCTTCTTCAAATTTAAGATGGCCACACCTTTTTTTCCTTCTATTGCTTATCTCTCTTCTTGACATCTGATTGTTTTTTACCGTGTTTTTTTTTAAACAAAAAATATTGGTTATTAAAAAAGGAGAATGGGATTTAATTCGTAGAACAATGTCATTCAAACTCCTTTAAATCATTGACTACTTCCTTAGATCTTTCTTGTTCCTCAGTGATATTCACTCTGCTTTAACTGATAAAAATCTTCCCAGTCTTCTCTGGAATTGTTCATTTCATAATTCTTATGGTATATTAATATTACATTATATTCATATATCACAATTTATTTTGTTATTCCCCAATATAAAGATTTCTGATTAAATTCCAATTTTTGTTTGCCACAGAGCTTCTATACATATAATTTGATACCTATAAATGCTATCCTTTGAATTCTAAGAATGGTTTAGAACTTATGTATTTTAAAATTCTTGTTCTGACATTGGCTGTTACCAGTGTCTACTTTTTCAGAGAATTTCATTAATTATTCTAAATATTTGATTCTTTTTCTTGTAATTGTTAATTATCCTCTGAGAGTTCTGACTTCTGAGCAAATTTCACCCTTTTATGTGCTTTTAAAAGTCTTATTTGTTGTTTGAATGACTCTGAAGTTTGCTGGTATTGTCCAAGGATCTCTGAGGAGTCCGTAGCATTATTTATTTATTTTTCCCCATTGGGGATTTTTGGTTTATTTTTCTTCATGGTATTTGCCTTTTCAACATGTTTCTTTGATTTTTATTCTGTATTCACTCTGCCTCAGTGTTTGTTTATTTATTTGGCTTCATGGATTATAACCAATTCTTTTTCTCATGGAATTTTTGTCTTCTAAACTTTTTATTGTATTTGCAGTAGATCAACTTTGGCTTCCCTCCTTATACTTTGGTTCTTCCACTGAATCTACACAGAGTACAGATGCCTATTGACTTCAACTTCCTGGGTTTATAGAGTATCCAGTCCAAATTATTTCCTGTCCATGCACTATATTGTTCAACTCAAACATAATTCCTAGATTTATCAATGTTTGTATAAAATAGAAGTGTCAAATACCTAAACTAGATTGAAATGTAATTGTGAAATGCTTAACAAAATTAAATAAGGATAATTTTATTTCATGGTTTCAGTCATGTTTGACTCTTTGGAATGCCATTTGGTATTATCTTGACAAAAATGCTAGAGTAGTTCCTTCAACAATTTATTTTATAGATGAGGAATCTAAGGCAAAATGGTGGTAACATCCATATTCAATTAACTAAGTGTTTAAGGCTAGATTTGAATTTTGTAATATGAGTCTTCCTAATTGTGGTCTGTCGCTATCCACAAAGCCACCCTAATTGTCTATAAAGATGTAATACAATGTAGAAAATGTTAATTTGTGGTTTTCTATGTCAATATGTGACCTCTAGGGATCCATTTCTATTTGAGTTTAACACCTATGATATAGGATGTTAACCAGGAAGTGGCAAATACTGGATCCAAGCTTAGGAGACTTTGATGATGATCTTTTGTGCAACACTTCAGATCATTATTCTTTTTCAGGTGTGATAGGCCAGAGTTTTACTTCTCTCTATTCCAACAAGAGTTAGGCTAGGTAAGGTTCTGTTTGTTTTTGTTTTTGTTTTATTTTGTTTTGCTTTTTGGTTGCAGGGTGGAAGGAGAGAGGTAAGGAGATGACGTGGAGGGTCTTTCTTTCAAAAGGTGAAAGGCTGTCCCTTTGGACGAGGCTGAAACTGTGCTTCCCTTGACATAGCTTCTCTCTAATTTACAACTATAATGCTAGGGCTTCCTGGTTACAGTCTGTCATTTCCTAGTCAATCAATTGTAAATATTTATTAAATGATTTCTATATGCTAGGAAGAATCCCCACTCCCATCAGTGTTCCTCATTAGCAAGTATTCCTTCCCTGACTTGCAAGGACACTACCTCCATTATTTGGCCCTCAAACTTCATTGCACAGTATTTAAAAACCAAGAATTTTTTCCCTGATTACTGAATAGATTTGGATATTTTAATTTCAGTCTTATTATAATAGTTAATATTTATATAACACTGTATATACATCATTGTGCTAAAAGCATTGAAATTGTTACTATACGGGCATTCCAACTTTTGTAGGACAATCAACAAAATACATAAACTTTGTTGTTAGAAATCTGTTATTGCTTGTAAAATATATCCTTTTTTTTCTTCTTTTATTTTCCTGTTTAGAATTACCTGTGCCAGGAGAATTGTCCAGTAAAAGCTCTATAAATATTTAAATGATGAAAGGTCCTCTGAGAAGATAATTAGGACTTTACCAGAATGGAGAACATTTTATAGGCCAAGAAGTTTGTTTTTGTTTTGTTTTGACTGAATGCAAGAATATTTATTAATATTGAATAGTAAGAACAGTAGCTACATGACATTCTTCCCATAATACTGAAGAACCATGTCCCACAAATTCACATGTAGGGAATAAATATGCATATATAGATATAGATATACATGTGAATATATATAGATATAGATATATCTGAAGTAACACATCTTTAATACTGCAGTATGCAGATATTCTTTTCTCTTGTCACAGAATCCTCATGTTGCTCTTCATTGGACACAAGATCTTTTTTGAGAATATTATGTAACTAAGCTTCCTGCCCTGTTCCTCTTTGTTCAACTCCTCAGATGGTTAAGAACAAATCTTCCTCTTTGGTCTATAAAGGATTCTTTTTTCTTTCTACAATGTAGGTCATACTATTTTCTCTCTAAAAGATGATGAAATTCTCCTTAGGGTGTGATTAAATAAAGATGAAACTGAACCTCCCATTATACACTTTCAATATGGCCTTTGATAGAAGTCACTATCTGCTTTCCAACTACACCAGATTAAAAATATACATGTTACCATTTGAAAACATGGGAGACAGAGTACCCCCTAAGCTAAGTGCTGGAGTATTCTTGTGGAATATCCTATCCATTTTTCTGGTTATATAAACCATTTGATAATAATTGAAAAATCCACTCATTTCATCACAGCATTAGACCTGAACTAACGTGGTATTAAATTGAATCTGGCATGCTCCTAACACTAGAGGTAAACTGTAATTTCATAAATTAGAAAATCACTAATTAATCAACTTGTTGGACTTCATAGACAGATAAGAACTATCAGAGGCTTTATTTGAACTCATGTCTTCCCAATTCCTCCTCTAATGTTCTATTCACTATACTACCTAGCAGCTTCTATTATTGTAAAGATTATTCTAGAATGCTACATTATTAATATTAGATTGATTGGATTAATTTTCCTGATTAATCTGATTAATATTTGATGAAATTGTATTGCAAAACATATATTCTTTCCCTTTCCCCTCACTAATCCACATTTGAGTAAGTATTTGAGCTCAGGATTGGGGAAGGAAATAGCCAGGTATTTTTGGGCTAGTTGGCAAAATCAACCTATTAATAATGGTTAATAACATGATAGATATTATTGCCTGGGATGAATACATTCTCTAAACAGAAGCAAGCTGATGCTGTTATGCATTTTAATGTGGCCCAATGCCTGAGGTCTACAGGGAGGAAGTTCCACAAAGTAATTTTCAAACATGGAATTAAAAGGTAAAACTAGTCAATCAGGTATAGTGTACCTCTGCTCCTTCTATTTCAACAGGATAGAGTAAATAAAATACAACCTAAATCTTTGTATGTTTGCCCATCAATAACAAAAGCATTCATAAATTAAGAGTTTAAGTCTTAGCTTCTAACTGCACTGGGAATGTGTAGCATTGTTTTCTGGAGTGAATACTCCTGTTGCTATTTGTTTTTGTTTTATTTATTTTTTGATTCATAATAAGCTAGCACTGAAGCATCTGAGGTGAGGATCATTCAGTGTAAATTGCAAGGATTCAATGTAAATCGCCAGGATGCTGCATAGATAGCAGGTCAAATGGGGATCTGATTAATGTTGCTTGGAAGTTAAGAACCTCCAACAATTTATTGAGCTGCTTGCTGATTACAATCCATGATAATTTTCCTCTTCTGTATAGATATTGATTTGATAGATAAAGTGGTGGTAATTTTTCTTTTAGAATGGTGACATTAATGGTCTTCGAATTCTCCCTGACAATAGACATGAACTCTTTTTTCTAGTAAGTCCTACTTTCTTCTTCTTTTTTATGATTAGGATCTTACCATGTATTGAGGAAAACCTACAATGATCAGGAGACAAGGGTTCACATATATAGAATACTATTTCCATACTTAATCATTCCAGATTTCTTTCCTAATCCCACATTAACTTATTTCTTCAGAAACTTTTTTTTACAATTTGACTCTCATTTCTCTCTGAACCTGTATCCCATCTCTTAAAAAAATGCAGTGTTTGTTAGTTGCAAAGATAAAAGGGACTCAAAACAAGCTTTTCCAAATCCAAAGTATTAACCTCTTTTCTTATTTTAATGTTCAGAACTATTTTCTAATCATTTTAAAACAGAGGAGACCTTTAACCCATAATAAACACAGGATAAAGTGAAATGAAACATAAATTATTCTAATAAAATATAATTTTACTACTTCTGTATAGAAGAAAAAATAATATATTCTGGGGAAAAGTCATAACTACTGCAGTTACTTTTTTTGGTAAAAAGCTGCTTATGAAGAAATTAACTTGGCAAAATAGCAATCACATGTATTTTGCTACATCTCAGTGCTTTTGGTAGGATTTGGGTTTTTCACAAGGGACAAAACTGAGAAAATAAATGAGGTCACTCATCATGTTCAGTAGGGGGTTTTAGGCTTTCTTCAAGAGGCCATGAGTTCTGAATCTTATTCTTTCTGATAGTAAAAGGAGAAAAGATATTAGAGTCAAATGGTTCCATTGTCTTCATGGTCAACTGGTTTAGCTATCAGTGGAAGAGCCTTGGTAGATCTTCAAGGCTGTTCAGCATAGAAGGTATGTTTTCCAAATTCCAAATATTTGGCAACTACTTTTAAGAATGGAAAAGAGCAAGGAGCCAATTACCTGACCATACATTTTCTACCCCTATATTAGACAGCTGGTAAATTGGACAATAGTCAACTCAACTACTGCTTCTCTCATCTCTCAGCAGTAACTTTCTATGGCACAGTTTTACAGGTGCTTCATTTCAGACTTGTAGCAGCTGCTGCTGAAAGTAAGAAATAAGGAAAATATTCTTAAGTAAAAACTGTGAATAGTTAAAACAGAAGAGACTCAAGGTTCAAAAGGAGGACTTGGGACAAACCAAAGTCTGATCACAGTTTACAAAGATTATGACTGCATTCATTGACTGAGAAGATTGAAATGAGACAATGTTCACATCTGCTGGAAGGGTAGGGGAAAAGGGTGAGTTATTTATACATGTCATGCAGGAAGTGGGGAGGAAGGAAAGCATGGAGATATCTGTAAATACAATAAATCAGAAAGCAAAATTGCTGCTCTTTAGATGTCAGAAACCAAGATGTCTGTTTCCCCTTAGATAAGTCAGAAACCACAATGTTTTTCTCTCTGAGTTGGTCAAGACTGGCTTCAGCATTTGCAGGAACCTCTGGGTTCAGATAAAGTTTACTTCTTAGAGGATAATTGATACAAAAAGCAGCCTTGGACATCAGAAGCATTCCTTGACTACTTGTGTTACTTTATTTTATGGTTCCCTTGTGAAAAAGTGAAGCTCTAACATATTTACTTGGTTAGTACATGCATTATAGAGCCCAAGTTCATATTTTTAGCCTAACTTCACTCTGTTTTCTTGATATAAGTGATTGGATCACTGAAGCTCAAGGCCATGGAGCACAGAAGTATGTATAATTGACTCCCAGAAAAGGATGCAACTCTAGGAACTAGGAATCATTATACTTTTGAATGCATATGTATTTTATACTTTCAGATAGTAAGTTGTTTCAAGATGGTAATGATCATATGCATGGTTGCTAAGAGTCACATAAAATACATGTCTAAGTTCAAAGAAATTATTCTGCAATATAATTTTTAAGTGATTAAATGCATTTTCCCTTCTGGGACAGATGAAGTAGAAGTTGGCAGTGTTGAACAGGTGAAGAGCATTAGCTCTGAAGAGTGAGAATTTGAGTTTGAATCTGCCCTGTAAGGTTTATTGTTATATAAGTTCCCTAGGCTTCCTTTTCTATAAAATGAAAGAGTTGTACCAGATAGCCTCAGAAGACCCTTCCAATTTTAGATATGTGGACTTATTTCTTAATCAAACAAACAAAACTTTTCTCTTTGTTTTTGAAGGCTACTTGGTTTGTTAAAAAGATTATTGCATTTATAGACAAAAGACCTGGGTTCTATTTCTGACGCTATTATTTACTACCAATGAGGCTTTGGACAAGCTAATAAGAATATTGAGTTAGATAGCCTCTGAGGTCTCTTTTTTTTGCCTAGAACTTATGGTATAATACAAGAGTGTGTTGATAAAAGTTTAACAATCATCTGGGACAGAGAATAGAGATGATGCATTTTAAAATTTTTTAATAGTATTTTCCCCAGTTACATGTCAAAGCTTTTTTTAACATTTGTTTTTATGTTATGAACTTCAAAATATTTTTCTTCTTTTCCTCCCCTCCTCTCCTGCTAAAATTGTAGGCAATTTGATATGGTTTATACTTGTGCTACTACATAAAACATTCTGTATTAGCCACAGTTACAAGAAAGAAACAGATCTGAAGGGAAAAAAAAAGGATGAAAAAGAATAAAAAGGGTGAAAAAATGTGTACTTCAGTCTGCATTCAGAGTCCATCAATTCCTTATTTAGAGGTGAACAGTATTTTCCTTTATGAGTCCTTTATACTAGTCTTGGATCATTGTGTTGCTGCGAGGAGCTGAATGATACAATAGTTGATCATCATAACATGTTGCTGATACTGTGTATACTGTTTTCCTGGTTTTGCTCATTTCACTTTACAGCAATTTGCACACATTTTTCCAGGTTTTTCTGAAATCTGCCTGCTCCTCATTTCTTACTGCACAATAGTACTTCATTATATATACCACAGCTTGTACAGTCATTCCCCTATTGATGGGCCTCCGCTCAATTTCCAAAATGTTACCACCATGGAAAGGGCTGCTATTAATATCATTGAATATATAGGTCCTTTTCCATTTTGTTGTAATCTCTTTGAAATAGAGACCTCATAGTGGTATTGTTAGATCAAAACCATGCAATTTTATAGACATTTGGGTATAAATCCAATTTGTTCTCCAGAATATTTGGATCAGTTAACAACTATACAAATAGCACATTGGTGTCTCAATTTTCCTCTCCCAAACATCATTTTTTAATTTTATTTTTTAAAGGATCATATTAGCCAATCTGAAAGGTATGATGTGTTTTACTTTGTATTTCTTTAATTGAAAATTATTGAGAATACAAATTCATATATCTATAGATTTGATTTCTTCATCTGAAAACCATACATAGCTTTTGACCATTTATATTCTTATAAATTTGACCCAGTTCTCTATTTGAGAAATTAGGCCTTTTTCAGAGGCACTTGTTCTAAAATTTGTTTCCTAGTTTTCAGCTTTCCTTCTCATCTTGGTAGCAACCGGTTTGGTTATTTCAAAAGCTTTTTAATTTAATGTAATTAAAATTATATATTTTTTTTACATTTTGTAATATTTTCTATGTCTTGGTTGGCCATGAACCTATAATTCATTTAACTTCTCTTTTAAGAATTTGAATACTATATCACTGTGTGTATATATGTTTAGCATTGATATTACTTCATTGTCTATGGTATATTTTAGCAAGATGTAGTTTCCTTCCTTATCTCTTTTAATTAGGTTTATTTTTGCTTTGGCTTTATCTCATATCAGTATTGTTATCCCTGTTCAGTATGTTTGTTGTTGATGTTGTTGTTTTTTTCTTTAGCTGAACCATAATATATTCTTCTCCAGCCCCTTTACTTGGTGTGTGTCTCTGTGTTTTAGATGTTTTTCTTGTAAATAACATATTGTAAGATTCTGGTCTTTGATTCAATCTATCCATTTCTTTATATTTTAATAGGGGATTCCATTCCATTCACATTCATACTTATAATTACTATTAGTGTACTTCCTTCCATCTAATCTTCCTTCCTGTTTATTCTTTCTTTTCAATGCTTTGCTTCTGTCTTTTCATTCCCCAAAAATGTCCTTCCGTCTGGCAATTTTTCCCCACCTTTTTCCACTTCCTGTCAGGTAAGATAGGTTGTTCTAATCAACTGATTGAGTGTATTTTATCTTGTTTGAATCTGTTTTGATGATACTAAGAGTCAAGTCATGTTCATTGCTCACCTCACCATCTTTACCACTTCTTATATTAACTTTTGCACTTCTACATGTGAAATAATTTACCCCACTCTACTTCTCCCTTCTATCTGGCACCCAGTGTACTCCTCTTTCTCACTATTTAATTATTTTTATTATCTTCTCAAATTCACCTTAAATCCATACCCTCTGTCTGGACATTCTTTTTAGTTGTACTATTACTGGTACAATTTTTAAGGATTACAAGTATCCTTTTCCCATGTGGAGTTATAAATGGCTCATTTCCATTGAATCCCTTATGATGTACTTTCCTTTTAACCATTTTAGGTTTCTCTTAGGTCTTATTATTGAAGATATGTTTTTTTTTGTTAAATTTTGCTATTTTCCTTATGAAAGCTTGAAATAATTCTATTTCATTGAATGACCTTCTCTCAATCCCCCTCCCCTATTGGAGTATTATCCTTAATTTGCTGGATAGGTGTTAGCTCCTCTGCTTTCCAGAATACCATGCTCTATAACCTCCTATTCTTTGATGTTGAAGTTGCTAAGTTCTCTGTAATGCTTTTTGTGATACCTTGAATCTGAGTTATTTCTTTCTGATAACTTTTAGTATTTTTTTCCTTGATGATTATTCTGCAATGTGGCTATAATTTTCCTTGCAGTTTTTATCTTGGGATCTCTTTCCTGAGGTGTTTGGTGGATTCTTTCAATGTTTGCTTCCTGGTTCCAGAATATCAGGATAATTTTCCTTGATAATTTCTTCAAAGATGCTGTCATATTCTTTTGATTATGACTTTCAGGTAATTCAAATTTTCTGAAATTATCTCTCCTCTACCTATTTTCCAGATCAATAGTTTTTCCAATGAAATATTTTACATTTATTTTTTTTCATTTTTAAAATTTTGTTTGGTTTATTCTTGATGTCTCCTAGAGTCATTAATTTCCATTTGTCCAATTATAACTTTTAAGCAGTTATTTTCTCCAGTTAGCTTTTGTACTTTTTTTTTCCATTTAGCCAATGGTACTTTTTAGGGAGTTATTTTCTTTTTCCAAGATGTTGACTCTATTTTTCATAATTCTTTTGAATCTACTCTCCTTTCTTTTCTCATTTTTAAAAAAATTCTTCTTCTCATATAATTTTTAAGCTTTTTTAGAGTTCTTCCATGAGTTCTTTTTGGGCTTCCTATTTTATTTTGGTGTTTTGTCCACAGGTACTTTGATTTTGTTGTCCTCTTCTGAGTTTATATCTTTGTCTTTCCTATTTCCATAATAGCTTTCTATGGTTAAGATCTTTGCTGTTGTTGTTTGCTCATTTATTTTTTTTTTGTCCTTTGGCTTCCAGGGTGGAAGAGGCTATCCTAATCTTCTTTTGCCAGTGACTACAGGCCCTGGTTGTTTACTTGGTGCTATATTAATACTGTCCTGAGGTTCATAGGGGCCCCTTTTATCTAGTGCTGTATTTAAGGGAGTATAATGATGGGTAGTTGCACTGCTAGCATCTATAGGGGTCTTGTACTTTAACTGATGCAGTGGTGGGGTCCTAGTAATGGTGTCTGGCATGTGATAAGGCAAATATTTTGTGTGATTCTTGGGGCTACGTTGAAGTATATGTTGGTCTGACCTCTGAAAACTGCCTGTTTGCCTGGGCCTAAACTGAAGCATATGATGGTTCTCAGAGGTAGAGTTTGCTTATTCCCCTGGCTATGCTAAGCCAGGGGGTGATGGGAAGTCTTGGTTTTTGTCTGTTTCACCACATTGGGGCTAAGAAACTCCAACTGGTTGACTTAGTGTCCTGTCACTTACAAGTATGAGACTTCTTGCCAATCTTTCAAGTTTCCTGGGCTAAAGGATTGTTTCAACTCAGCATTTTTGCTGATTTTGCTATTCCAGGATTTGTTGCATGGCACTATTTTATAGTTGTTTGAAAATGAATATGGAGGGGCAGCTAAGTGGTACAGTGGATAGAGCACCAGCCCTGAAGTCGGGAGGACCTGAGTACAAATCTGGCTCAGACACTTAACACATCCTAACTGTGTGATCCAGACAAATCACTTAACCCCAGTTGCCAAACAAATAAACAAACAAAAAAAAAATGACAAAGAATATGGAAGAGTTACAGCAATTCACTAATTATTCCTTCATTTTGGCTCCTAGGAATTCTGATAATACACTTAAATTTTTATTTTATTTTATTAATTTCATTATTTTAATATTTAGGTATTTTATATTTGTATTTTATTTTCATATTATTTTGTTTTTATTTATAAAATAATTTATATTTGTACATTTAGATAATAGTGTATTATTTTTTATTGTTTTTTTAAGCTTAACCAATAAATCAAAATTTGTAGCATTTGCAGATGCATAAATGGTCACAAAGAAATTTTACAACTTGCTCTCTCAAACTAGTTCTACTCCTGGTTTAATGTGACATAAAATAGAGTTAAAAAATAGGATACCAGAACATAGGAATTTCTGTGGATGGATGAGAACTGAGAGAATAGGATAAGTTTAGAAAAAAATTTAAAGAAGAAAAAATAGCACCATTGGTGGTGACTTGCTGATTATGAGTTTCACTAAAAATACTTACCTATACAAAAATTATTGTTTAGCTTAAATGTAAGTTTCCCAATCCCAAAGATTCTCCAAGTTATTCCAAAGGTAATAATTATATGGATATCTGAAACCCCCAGGAACTTAAGTCACAAGTAAAGGTTCATTGCATGACAGACTTTTTAATCCTTTCATTATATTTAGATGGCCAAATGGGACTGTAAAATGTAGATAACATGATTTTCTCTTTTCTCCCTTATTGGAAGAATGGATAGGTAGTCAGGAATTACTTGCCAACAATTAGAATGCTCTTATTCCTGTTAGAATTCTAATAAACTCAAAAGATAGAGGGAGTGACTAGAATATTGCATAGTCACCTCCATTAGAAATGTAAATTGAGGCATAAATTTTTGACACCCATTACCTTAAAAGGATTTTAAAGAATTCAATCTTTCTTGATTTTGATATAATGTTTCATGCAGAAGCAGTGTTTGGGAGAGTTAAGAAAAGGAATAGCCAGAAGGGAAATAACCTTATGATCCAGACTTCTCAACTTCCTTGTTAAAGAAGAATTTGGTTAATTGCATTCCATCTATGTCATGTTCTTCATCTGAGCTACAACTTTTTGTTCTTTGCTCTAAATTCAGGTGCCTTCTTCTTCAACATAATTAACAGCGGTCACCTTTAGCTAATGCTAGAAGACAATGAAGCTGCAAGAGTTTTCCCAGGATCAAGAGTTTTCCCAATTCACAATTCACTTTTGATAATTTGAGAATTAAAAAAGAGAGAGATGCAAATAAGGATAAAGTAATACTAATTGATGATTTATTTTGAGATGACCAGAATGAACTTTCTTTTTAGAATAAGTCTATTTAGATAGATCATTACTATTAGATGTTTTGTTTTAATATAAAAACATATTTTTCTAATCTTTTACAAGTCAGAATTGGTGAAGGCAAGATTTTTACTCATTTAAAATGAGCCTTTTCCTTGAGGCTTTTCTTCTATTAAATTTGTAGCTATCTGTTTTCTTTCTCTGTACAAGTAAAGTGGGGGTAAGCTTGAGAAGTGTTATAAAGGTAATTGATTTGTAATTCAAACTTCAGCTTCCTATATGGTACCAAAAACCCTTTGGGCAAGAAGGAAAGAGCTAGCTATTCCTTATGAATGTGTGTAATTAAATTTTTATTTCTTCAAAAGTTACTTATTTGGGTCTCTTTACCTTGTAATCATGTGAAAAGGAGCATTGTTAATGTTTGATGAATAACAGCAATGTGCTTACTTTTATCCACAACACAGAGCAGCATGACCCTGGCTTGGAAATCTAGCAATTTAAGTCAAAGGGGAAGATCCTGAAATTCAAAGGAAAGACAATTGAAATGAGTTTATTAGAGATGAATAGACCATTTAGGAGACTCAAGGATTATATTTATATTAATGGTCATAGGTAGACAGATAAGAATTAACAAAAGGAAAAAAAAATAAGCCTGGAAGAAGTAAAAACTAGTTTGGCTAGGAAAAAAGATAAGAGTGTATCAAGGGAGAAGAGAAGCAGAGTCAAGATGGTAGAATAAAGGCAGGTTTCTTGACCTTTTATTCTTCCACATGAATTTTGTTAGTATTTTTCTAGTTCTATAAAATAATGTTTTGGCAGTTTGATTGGTAGACCAATTTAGTCAGAATTGTCATTTTTATCATATTAACTCAGCCCAGTTATGAACCTGAGCTCTCATCCAGAATCCTCCAAATACCTTTATTTTTTTCTAGTGAATTTATTTATTTTTAATAACCTATACTTTATGAATCATGTTGGGAGAGAAAAATCAAAACAAGTGGGAAAAGCCATGGGAGAGATAAAACAAAAAAAGAAGTGAACATAGCATGTGTTGATTTACATTGTCTCCTTAGTTCTTTTTTTTAATGCAAATAACATTTTCTGTCCAAAGTGTATTGGGATTGCTTTGGATCACTGAACCATTGAGAAGAACCAAGTTTTTCACAATTGATCATGGCGCATTCTGACTGTTATTGTGTATAATGTGTTGCTGGTTCTGCTTGTTGCAGTCAGCATCAGATAATATAAATATTTCCAGACCTTTAAAAAATTGTTCATCATTTGAACAATGTTTATCAGCCATTCCTCAATTGATGGGCATCTACTCATTTTCCAATATTTTGCCACCACAAAAAGAGCTGCTACAAATATTTTTGCACATATGTATCCTTTTCCCTGTTTTATGATTTCCTTTGGATAGAGCTAATAATGGCACTGCTATTTTATAGCTATTTGGGCATAGCTCCAAATTGCTTTTCAGAATTGCTGGATCATTTCACAACTTTACCAACAATACATTGGTATCCCAGTTTTCAAACATAACCTTCAACATATATTATTGCCTTTTCCTGTCTTCTTAGCCAATCTGAGAGGGGTGAAGTGGTACCTTAAACTTGTTTTAATTTGCATTTCTCTCATCAATAATGATTTGGAGCATTTTTTCATATGATTACAGATGGCTTTAATTTCCTCATCTAAAAATTTAAATCCAAAAATCCAAAAACATCCTTTATTTATCAGTTGGGGAATGACTTGTATTCTTAAAAAAATTGACATAGTTTTTTAAATATATTTTAGAAATAAAACCTTTATCAGAAACACTGATTATAAAAACTTTTTTTTCCAGCTTTATACTTCCCTTTTAATCTTGTTTCTGTTGGTTTTGTTTGTGCAAACCCTTTTTAATGTAATGTAATAAAAGTTGTCCATTTTTGTATTTTATAAGGTTCCCTAATTTTTCTTTGGTCATAAATTGCTCCCTTCTCCAAAGATCTGATGAATAAATTATCCCTTGCTCTCAATTATTATTATTATTATTATTATTATTATTATTATTGCTGAGGCAATTGGGGTTAAGTGACTTGCCCAGGGTCACACAGCTAGGAAGTGTTAAGTGTCTGAGACCAGATTTGAACTCAGGTCCTCCTGACTTCAGGGCTGGTGCTCTATCCACTGCACCACCTAGCTGCCCTATCAATTATTTTCTATGATATCAAACTTTGTGCCCAAATCATGTATATATTTTGACCTAATTTTGGTATGGGGTGTGAGATATAGGTCTAAGCTGATTTTCTGACATATTATTTTCCAGTTTTCCTAGTAAATTTTGATAAATGGTGGGATTTTGTTCCAAAAGCTAGAGTTTGAAGGTTTCTTAAATACTAGATTACTATAATATTTGATTATTGTGTTGAGTATATCTAATCTATTCCACTGATCTGCTACTCTATTTCTTAGCCAGTACAAATGGTTTTGATGACTGCTGCTTTATCATATAGTTTTAGGTTTGGTTCTGCTAAGTCACCATCCTTTGTTTTTGTTTTTTTCTTTTTGTTTTCCCATTAATTCCCTTAATATTTTTGATCTATTATTCTTCCACATGAATTTTGTTAGTATTTTTTCTAGTTATATACAATAATGTTTTGGCACTTTGATTGGTATAGCACTGAACAAGTAGACCAATTTAAACACAATTGTCATTTTTATCATATTAACTTGGCCCAGTTATGAACAATTGATATTTGTCTAATAGTTTAGATATGACTTTATTTTTATGAGAAGTGTTTTGTAATTATGTTCATGTAGTTCTTGAACCTGTATTGCCAGATAAACCCCCAATTATTTTATTTTGTATACAGTAATTTTAAATGGACTTTCTCTTTCTATCTCTTATTGATGGGCTTTACCAGAACTATAAATAAATGCTTATGATTTGTGTCATTTTATGTTATATCCTGCCACTTTGCTAAAGTTGTGAATTGTTTCCAGTAGGTTTTTGTATGAATTTTTAGGATTATCTAAGTTAGGTTTTATTTCCTCATTGCCTATTCTAATTCCTTTAATTTCTTTTTCTTTTCTTATTGGTAAAGCCAAAATTTTTAGAACAATGTTGAATAATAGTGGTGATAATGGGCATCCTTGTTTCACCCCTGATCTTATTGGGAATATATTCAGCTTCTCTTCATTACAAATAATGCTTGTTATTGGTTTTAAATAGATACTGCTTATTATTTTAAGGAAAGCTTCCTTTGACCCTATGCTTTCTAGTGTTTTAATAGGAATGGGTGCTGTATTTTGTCAAAAGCTTTTTCTGCACTGTTTGATTATCATATGACCTGTTGGCATAGTTACTGATATGGTCAATTATGGTAACAGTTTTCTTGATATTAAATCAGCCCTCCCTTCCTGGTATAAATCCCACTTGGTCATAGTGTATTATCCTGCTGATGAGTTGCTGTAATGTTTTCTCTAATATTTTGTTTAAATTTTTTGTATCAATATTCATTACGGAGATTGGTATATAATTTTCTTTCTCTATTTTGACTCTTTCTGGTTGTTAGAACTTACCTGTGAATCCATCTGGCCCTGGACATTTTTTTTTGGAGAGTTCATTAATGGCTTTTTAAATTTCTTTTTTCTGAAATAGGACTATTGGAGTAATTTATTTCCTCTTCTATTAATCTGAGCAATTTATATATTTGTAAATATTCATCCATTTCAGTGGGATTGTCAGATTTGCTGCCATACAGTAGGGCAAAATAGTACAGTTTTGATGTCTACTTATTCTTGTAACTGCCTTAAAATCTTCTGTGGGAATTTGGCTGCTCTACACTTTGTGCATACACATTTAATATAGGCACTCTTTATCAAGATATCCTTTCCTTCCTTGTGTCTTTAAATAAGATCTATTTGTTTTCTTTTGCTTTATCTGAGATTAGAATTGCTGCCTTTGCTTTTTTTCCTTAAGTTTAAACATAATAAATTATGTTCTAGACTTTTACCTTTACTCTATATGTGTCTCTCTGGGTCAAATGTGTTTCTTGTAAACATGTTATAAGATTCTGTTTTTTAATCTACTTTACTATTTGCTTCTATTTTATGGGAGTGTTCATCCCATTCATATTCACAGTTATAATTACCAGCTCTCTATTTTCCTCTATCCTATTTTCTCCCATATATATATATTGTCTTCACCCTTCCCTCAGTCTGTTTTTTTTACCCACCCTATCCTCTACCTTATCTCCTATCACCCCCCTTCTCTTAGTAGTGTTTTTATTACCCACTCCACCCACTACCTTATCTTCTATCACCCCTTCTCCCCTTCTGTTACCATTTTCCTTAGTGTTTCTGCCCTCCTTTCTATTCTGCCCCTCCCTTTTTTCTTTTTCTTTTAATTCTGTATAGGATTAGATAAATTTCTATACCTAATTGAATGATTAAGTTATTCTCTCTTAGAGCCAAAATTGATGAGATCAACCTTCAGACAACACTCATCCTTCTCCCTTCTTTCCCTCAGTTGTAACAGGTCTTTTGTGCCTCTTCATATGAACTAATTATCCCATTATACTCCTCTCCCCTTTCTTCTTTTTCCAGTACAGACCTTTTGCTACTCCTTAATGTCTTTTTCTTTGATATTATCACATCAAGAGTCCATTCACAACCACATCCTCACTACATGGGAAGCCCTCCCTCCTCTGCTTCAGTGACAAAGTTCTCAAGAGTTATAGATAGCATCTTCCCTTCTAAGAATGTAAACAATTTAATCTTTAAATTATATATACATAGTTTCCTTTATCTGATATATCGTTTGTGTAGATAAGATTTTTCTTGCACAACAATTATAAGTTTGGAAATATGTATACATATATTCGATTTGCCAATATTTTAACATAATTAACATGTAGTGGATATCCTGCCATCTAGGGAAGGGGTGGGGAAGTTGGGGGGAAAAATTTGTAACGGAAAGCTATGTAAGGGTTGTTGTTGAAGAATTACCCACACATATGTTATGCAAATAAAATAAAATTTAAAAAAATTATATATACATACATATACATATACATGTATATGTATATGTATGTATATATATATTTTCCCTCCTACCCATTTATCTTTCTTTTCTTGAGTCCTGTGTTTCTAGATTACATTTTCTGTTTAGTTCTGGTTTTTCTAATAAAAATGATCGAAAGTCTATTAATTTATCAAAACTCAATCGCCTTCCCTGAAAGATGATGCTGAGTCTCGCTTGCTAGTTAATTCTTGGTGGTAACCGTAGGTCCTTTGCTTTCCAGGATATGGTATTCCAGGTCCTCCCATTCTTTATTATAGAAGCTGTCAGATCCTGAGTAATCCTATTGTTCCTTGATATTTGAATTGTTTTTATCTTGCAGCTTGCAGTATTTTTTCCTTAACATTATAGTTTGGGATTTGCACAGCAATGTAAATGTTGGAGTTTTCTTTGTAAAATTTTTTTTTTTTTCCAAAGGTGATTGATGGAATCTTTCAATCAGTTTTTACCCTCTGTTTCTAGAATATTGGAATTGTTTTCCTTGATGATCTCTTGTAAAAATGCTATTTAGGCTCTTTCTTTGGTTATGGCCTTCAGGTAAGCCAATGATTTTTAAATGATCTTTTTTGGATCTATTTTCCAGGTCTGTGGTTTTTCCAATAAGGTATTTCACATTTTGTTCCTTTTTAAAATTCTTTTTAATTTGTTTAACTGATTCTTGCTATCTCACAGAGTCATTAGCTTCCATTGCTCTGTTTGTTTTTAGTATGTGATTTTCTTCAATTAGCTTTTATATTTCTTTTTCTATTTGATTATTTCTACTTTTTAAGGAATTATTTTCTTTAGACAATTTTTTTCCTTCCTTTTCCAAGCTGTTGACTCTGTCATGCATACCTCTCATTTCCTTTGTCATTTTTTTCTTCATCCTCTCTTATTTACCTTCTAATGTTTTTTATGTGTGATTCCAAGAAAGCTCTTGGGGCCTACAACCAATTTTTATCACTCTTTGAAGTTTCTTTTGTGGACATTTTGTTCTTCTCTGAATTGGTGTTTGGTCTGTCCTGTCACTATAGTAGCTTTCCATGGTCAAGGATATTTTCTATTTCTTGCTCATTTTCTTTCCTTTTCTTTTGGTATTTTCTTTTCTTTTCTTTTTTTTTTTAACTTTTGAACTCTGCTCTTGATGTAAAGGAGGCACTGTTCCAAGCTTACTGTGCAGCTCTGAGTTTTGGCTTTGAGTATAGGGGCCCCTTATGTAACTTTGCCTGCTTTTTTTCAGGAAACAGCTGGTTTCCCAGATTTTGCCTTCTGAGCTGGGACTGGAAACTACCTCACTGATTAGCTCTTCTGAGCCAGGACTGAGGTTTTAGTTTCTGTCTTGCTGCGAATAAGATCTTTTCACTGACTTTCTCAGATTCTATCTGAGCTAGGCTGAATACTTTTTTGAAGTTTTCCCAATCTATTTTGAGCTGGAGATTTGTTTCATTCTATCAGACTGTTCAGAGGCTTCCTTTCATGCAGTTTTCGAGGTATACTGGGAGTACTCAAGCAGCCTCCTGACTTTATTCTGCTATTTTGGTTCCACTTCTCCTCCAAATATCTAAATAATGACTAAAGAAATTTTAGAGCAGATAAACCTGTAACAAGAGAGAATAAAGTGATTTTCAACCCACAAATTTAGAAGGTCAGCAGGAAAGATCTTTTGGACCAGAGTGAGAAAGAAGCACAGTCCATCACAAGTCATACCAACACCAATAAATCAGAAGCAGTACTCAAGCCAATAAATCAATGACAGCAGTATCCAGACCTCTCAGCCCACAGAGGAATACTAGCATATAATAGCTTGTGATTATATTGGAGCAGGAATCTTCCTTAGAGGCAGAAAAGAGTAGTTGTGATCACTCAGACCAAAGCATAGGCCAGGAGAGTAAAAATATCTCTCTTTAAATCATACCACTTTGGAAGAACTGAAAACATACTAATCCCTAGACATGTTCACCTGCACAAAACCTCTAGAGATTGGGACAGTACACCCTCCATACTGAAAGCAGAACCCTACTTTGACGAAGAGTCAAAAGCCAAGAAATAGACTGGAATAATGAACAGACAACAGGAAAAAAATATGACCATAGAAAGTTACTAGGATGATGAGGAATACTCAAAAGAGTAGAACAAAATCAAAGCCCCTACTTACAAAGCCTCTGAGAACAATATAAATTAGTCACAGGTCATGAAGAAAGCTCAAAAATAATTTTGAAATCAAGTAAAAGAGGTGAAGAAAAAATTGGAAAGAGATATGAGAATGATGAAAGAAAATTATGAAAAATAAACCAACAGCTTGGTAAAGGAGACAAAAATACTGAGAAAAATAAGACCTTGAAAACAGATTAGTTACAAAGGATAATGAGGAGAGGAATGCCTTAAAAAGCAGAAGTGACGAAATAAAAAAGAGAGGCATAAAAATTTTATTGAAGAAAAAGAAAAACTTCTGAAAAAGTAGGATTGACCAAATGCAAAAATGAAGAAAATAATACCTAAATATTACAATTCAGCATGGAAGCTAGAATTTTTATGTTTATCAAACATTATATTACTATAGTTGTTTATTACTGTATCTTGTGTACCAAATCTACTTTAATGATCCACTACTGTATGTCTCAGCCAGTATCATATAATTTTGAGGATTTCTACTTAATAATATAATTTGAGATCTGGTATTGTTAGACCATGTCCTTTGTGTTTTTTCATTAATTCCCTTGATATTCTAGACTTTTTGTTTTTCCAGATAAATGTTCTTTTTTCTAGCTTGATAAATTTTTTTTGTTATCTTCATTGGTATGACACTGAATAAATAGATTAATTTAGGTAGAATTGTCATTTTTATTATATTAAATCTTCTTACCCAGGAATAACTGTTGTTTTTCAATTGTTTAGATATGACTTCATTTGTGTGAAAAATGTTTGGTAATTTTGTGGAGACAGTTCTTGACTGTCTTAAGTAGATTCCCAAATATTTTATATTGTCTATAGTTATATAAATATGATTTCTTTTTCTATCTCTTGTTGCTGGGCTTTGTTGGTCATATTAAGAAATGCTGATAGAGTTCTGGGGACAGAGCCAAGATGGCAGAGTGAAGCCAGGAAATTGCTCGAGCTTTTCCAGTTTTCCTCAAAAACCACATGAAAGACAGAATGAAATCATTCTCCACCTCAGGGAAGGAGAGTCTCACTGGGGTGAAAGGAGTGCTGAGTTCAGCTCAGACAGTGGCTGGGAAAGCTAGTGAGAGTGTCTTAATCACAGCAGATCAGCAACTGAGACCATTGGTCCTCCTTTATTAACAAAGCAGACTAGCAGGGTAGCCTTCAATTCCACCACAGAAGGCAAATTACCAATCTAATAAACCATGCTGCTGCCTGGAGAGAGCAAATAGGGTTACCCAATTCTAGAAGTAATACACCAAATACAATGAATCTGTGTACTCAAAGCCAAGACTCAAGGCTTCACAAGAAGCTTGGGACACTGTGTCCTCTACCCAGGAGCAGAGCTCAATCATAAAAGTCACAAAATAAGGGGGTAAGAGAGAAAAAAAGAAAGTGAGCAAGAAGCAGAAAAGAACCTTAACCCTAGAAAACTATTATGGTGACAGGGAAGATCAAAACAACAGCTCAGAAGAGGACAAAATGCCCACAAGGGAAATCTTACAGTGATAGAAATTGGTCTCAAACTAAAAGAGGCTTCTTGGAAACACTCAAAAGATCTTAAAAGACAAATAAGAGAGGTAAAAGAAAAATTAAAAAAGAAACAAGAGGTGTGCAAGAGAGTCAACAGCATGTAAGGCAGGACAAAAAAATAACTGAAGAAATCAATTCCTTAAGAAATACAGTTGTCCAAATGCAAAAAAAAATCCACTGACAAAAATAAAATTTTAGAAAAATCCAATTGGCCAAATAAAAAATAAAAATAATTCACTGAAGAAAGCAACACCTTGAAGAGTAGAATTAATCAAATAGTAAAAGAAATGCAAAAGCTAACTCCAGTAAATCACACATTGAAAACTAGAACCAGGCAAAAGGAAGCTAATGACTACAAAACATCAAGAATTAGTCAAACAAATTAAAAAGAATGAAAAAATGGAAGAAAATGTAAAATACCTCATGAAAAAAAAGATGATCTGGAAAATATATCTGGGAGAGACAGTTTTAAAATTATTGATCTACTTGAAGGCCACGACCAAAAAAAAAGAAAAAAAAATCTGGATAGCATCCTTCAAAATACCATTAAACAAAACTGTCCTGATACACTAGAACCAGAGGGGGAAATAATCATTGAAATAATCCATTGATCACCTCCAGAAAAAGACCTTACAAGGAAAAAAATCAAGGAACATTGTTGTAAAACTTTAGAACTATAATTTCTTTCTTTCTTTT